>JAQGAV010001312.1:0-21746 GCA_034691345.1 Phasmarhabditis papillosa
GTTGACGCTTTTTTTTGCTCCAGTTGACGCTTTTTATTTGCTCCAGTTGACGTTTGCTCCAGTTGGTATTTTCCCGAATATCGAATATGGAGATGTTAACTGGTTTAACAAGCTATTTTCAGTACTCAATTTCATGACTGCTTTTTTATACAAATACCTACTGTAACTGATTTTACAAGTTAACCAGTTTATGAATCTACCTTTTATGTGCAGAAACAATTTCTTGCAAATGGGTAGTCAAATATCTCTCTGAAATAAGTAAAATGATCCATTTTCACCCATTTTGTAGTGGGCGCCGTCGCTTAGAATACCTTATATTTCCATTTGAATGGAACACTACGCCGTCACCGTCGCCGTTTTGAACACTACTTAAAATGAATAAAGATTACAAAAAATAATATAGAAAATTGTGTTCGCGGATTCAATTTTAGTAGTATAGGCTATACTGTATAGCTAGAAAAAAATAGTAAGTCTTTTTAAGAAAAAATAAATAAAGTCGATGTAGTATGCATGAAGCCAGCTCAGTTGAGGAGTCTGTAAAAATAAGCTCCCCTAAATAAATGTCTCAATTAATATAGCCTCTCTATTTACATTATATTCAAACCGTATACCTTTCTTGGTATGAAATTCGAACAAAACTGCGTAAATATGACTTACTAACGATTCTAAAACCTTCAGCTAGCGTACTAACCATACAAAATGATATCAAAGATCAATATTTATTTGCGAGAACAACTAGATAGGTTAAACATTAACACAAAAACAATGAAAACAACAATCTACAAAAATGAGGACATAGTTAAACCTTGTCAAAAGGCTACAGTAATGAATCTTCAAATATGATAAATAATTACACAAAATAAAATGAAAATCAAACACAAATGCATAAATTACATCTCAAGAAGATGAAGCAAAAAATTAATCACTTTCCTCATCGCTATCAATTGGCTTCTTCTTCTTCACGGGTGATCCATCCATATCCGAATCATCCTGGTCACTCGGGGATGCAGGAGGAGGACGCTCGTCGTCCGAGTCTGAGCCACCTATGACTGGTGGGTCGCTACCATCTGAATTTGCGTCCGAATCAGAAGGAGCAGGCTGGAAAGTATTGCGAATGATAGAGTAACCAATATCAATATCAAAACGGATGCACAATTATTTAAAAAAAAGTAGACCAAAATGTAGAACGACTGCAAAACGGGTAAAATTTTGTAACGTTTCGAAAAGGCAAGATAGTAAAAACGAGCCGAGGCATGAATGATAAATTTACCTTCTTCTTTCTCTTTTTGGGTTCGCCATCATCGCTATCAGAAAATCGATCCCGGGCCACTTGTTCATTGTCATCGTCGGAGATAGAAGCTTGTGCGGGCGGCGCTCCTCCATCCGATGAATCTTCGTCCGACGATAAGAATGCTTTGGATTTAACTAAAACAGTGAATTAATATGCTAATTGAAGTAGGTGGCTTACTTTTTGCGCTCTGTTTAGTTGATAATTTGGCTTCGGCTTTCTTCGCAGCGGCAGCCTCCTTCTTGCGACGTCGACGCTCTTCCTTGTCCTTATCTTCTTCTTCATCGGATCCGCTGGCTCCGATACGCTTCTCCTTTCGCTTACGTGATGCCTTTTTAGAAGATTTCTAAAACAAAGCAATAATTTACAATTCAAATAAATTATATATTGGTAACATTCATAGAAGGACAAACATGTCAATTCCTTCTTCTAGAAATAAAATAAAAAGCTTACATCTTTCTTTCTTCTAGGACCCCCTTCCTCTCCTTCACCTCCTTGCCAGTCACCCATGTCAGAACTGTCGTTGACAAATTCCTCACCATCGCCGCCCTTCTTCTTACGACCACCTCCACCGCCGCCACGAGACTTCTTTTCTTCCACAACCTACAAAAAATAATAAAATGGTTACAGATGGAACAACCTCGGGCATCTTCAGAATATCCTTTGTCATTTCCACATAAGAATGACGAAGCGATCGCAGCTCCTCTTCTTTCCTTTTTCGGGCTTCTTCTTTAGCGAGATTTTCTTCTTTCATACGCTGCTTCAATGCTTCTCTTTCCTGTTTAAAATAAAATTAGTCACGTTTCAAATAAAGTGCGTACCTCCTCTTGCTTAGCACGAATCCTAGTTTCTTCGTCATCTTGCAGCTTGGCTCGAGAAAGATAAGTCTGAGCCTGTTTCAGAAGATCATTACATTCGCGAGCTTCTTCACCAGACATGGATCGCGAGATGAACCGTACACCAGTTAACGTCTCATCCTTATTTTGTTTGATGAACGTTAGTATTCTGGAACATTAATAGTTAGGGCGCTCAGAAAGTAAGATCAAACCTTTCTGCTATTTTCAAATCTTCAATGGCTCCGTTAACCATTTTAGTGGTTGATTTAATATCTTCCAATACATTCTTTGCCATCTTTTTCATGATATAGGCCTGATTGAATTTTAGCAGGATACTATCAGGACATTCGAAAACTGCCTAAACAATCCATTTATTCGGTTTCGGATATGCTTCAGCACCTTCTCCATGGCTTCACGCGCTTCTTGTAATTTGTTAGCACGATAAAGAGCTCTGGCTAGATACATCAGCATTTGAGGATCATTTTCCTTATTGAACTTCTTCATCGCATTTGTATACCTAAACATATCAAAAAATTAGGTGAAATTAATTTAAGCCCTACATTTGTACAGCAGGTACGAACTGCTTCGACTCCATGTAAACGTGCGCAATGTTTACCCACACATCGAAGAAATCAGCAGTAGCTTCACGAACCTGCATCCAGAAATCGGTCAATCACATAATTTTGGGTTTTTACCTGAGTGAAAACATCTCTTGCTTCCATCCATTGTTTTTTAAAGGCAAAAATGCACCCTTAATACATTTAGGTTGATTAAAAGTAAACATTTCACACACCTATCCCGTTTGCAGCCCACATATTCTTTGGCTGAATTCTGAGAACCTTCTGGAACATTTGCAGGGCTCGATCGATGTATTTATCATCCTATCAATACTGATTTAATTGATAATAGGCTATGAACCAACGTGTAGTCTATCTCTGCTCGGATTTGAAAGAGCTTCCAGCCAGATATTGCCCAGAGCGACGAGCGAGTATGAGTCGTGTTTCAAATCCGGCATCTTTAGAATGTGTTCAAACTTCTTTTGAGCTGGACCCCATCTAAATAAAGAAAATAATAATATTCATAACGATAATCACATACTCGTGCTTAGCCATGTGCAGATTTCCAATCAGTGCCCATGAATCAGCGTGTGCCTGATTCTGTTGCAAGGCTTCTTTGAACAACATGGAGGCATCGTAGATTTGACCGCGATCTCTACATAAGCAACCCAACCTCATTAAGCCTAAAATAGAAATTAGGACGTGATTAGCGGGGCACACTTACAATCAGTGTAGTTTGGCTGATCCCGCAAAATGTTCTTGTACAGCTGTTCGGCATCCTCATAAAGGCATAGATATTCGAGGCATCTCGCAATATTGTACTGGATAGTAACCAGCATACCGGAGCATTCAGCAGCACCACGCTCAATATCTTCCTGAAAAGAAAACAACTGATTTATCTTTTTTACCGACAACACTTACTCTAAGTTTTCGTTCAGCCTCAAGAAAACATTCTCGCGCATTCTCGTAGTTTCCTTGCTGCATATGAAGAGATCCAATGTTGTTGAACATTTCTGCGGGGACATCTACTTCATCCTTCTCAACCAGAAGCTTAGACGCTTGCTCATAATATTGCAATGATTTCTGAAAAAAAAATTACGTCCATAAATGAATAACACATACTGTTGGATCCGAGTGTTCCAGAAGCTGGGCAATGTCAATGAGAACTTCTGTATCCTCAGGCTGCATAGTCAACAGCTTCATAAATGTATCCCGCGCCTTGATTCTGTTGCTCTGCAGAAAATTTATCAATAAAATATTTAAACATAAGTTACCTGATTTTCTGGATCACTATGGGCATAAAGAGAACCCAAGACTTTCAGAGTTTCAATATTATTCGGGAATTGCTTCAGAATCTTTTCAAATGCTTCAATTGCCTAAAAATAAGAATAATGTTTGAAAATATTTGTAAAATTACCTGATTGTATTCACCGCGCTGAATGTATAACTGGCCTAGGCCAAAATAGGGCAGGATGAATGTTGGATGATTGAGGGTTGTAGCTTGATAGTAGTACTACAATGATTTTTCTGGGAAACATAAATGATTTTTAGGATACCTTGAATGCTTTCTCATATTCCTTCTTGCGGTGGAAACAGCGGGCAAGTTGAAAGCTGGCTTCGGATCTGATCTGATCGCTTTCCGTTGAATTGAAGGCGTGCCACGATAAGGTTTCCGCACGGTCGAGCATACCCTTAACACGTAGGTTCATTATAAGAAAAGAAAGAAAAGAAATACCCCTCTGAAGAAGAAATGATTTGCCAGATGAACGAGCACGACGGAATTCTCGGGTTCTAGCTTGTAAGCTTGGCCCAAGCGTTGTATTCCAGCCTTAAGGTAACATTCTTAATATAATCACAATTGAAAGCAATACCTGAATCGCTTCCACCGTGTGTTCGTTGCCCTCAATGATGGCCAATGCAGTCAGTGCTGCGACATTATGTGGATCCAACTCCAGAGCTCGTTCAAATGCGATTCTAAAACGACAACTAAATAGAGAAACACACCATTAACAAACCTGGCTTTTTCAATTTTCCCCATTCGTACTAAACAATATCCAATGCCCACGCGAAACTCTGCAGGCCCATTTGGATTGATTCGCAAACACTGTTAAAAAGAAATATAAAGAAGAATTGAATTGATACACTAACTCCTTTGTAGAAGTAGAGTGCCTTCTTATAATCCTTCTTGTTGAAAGCAATGCAGGCTGTTCCCATCATTGCTGGGATGTGTTCAGGAGTCTGCAAATGGTACACTTGTCATTGAATTCGGAGTGACGATAACACGATTAAGAAATTCATCAGCAAAAAACAGAGTTTCTTCCGGACCGATTCAGGAAATTCAAACATAATGAGATAGTTATTACCTGCTTTAGCACATAATTGAACTGTTGTGCAGCTTGGTCCATCTTCTGTTCCAGAAAGCAGTAGTACGCACGACCAGAAAGGTGATTGCTCTCCAACATTTTCAATCCATCAGCGGCGCTGTACAACAAGGTAGCCTTCTTGAAGTAATCCCGCTTTTGATCCTTATTTTTTGATTTATATCCCTGAAACATGAGAGTTTTCGCCATGTATGAAAGCCGTGGACACCTCACGAGCAAAATAAGCAGCCAATATATCCAAGGCTCTCATCTGATCAGTTTGAACATCATCGTAGTCGACAGCAGCCTGATTTCCAGAGCTCTCCAGTATGCTCACAAACTCTTCGAATCGTCCTAAGCGATAATACGCCAACTAAACATGATAATATTACAGTTGCCCATACAACTTCAACAAACTCCCAGATTAATCCAGATTGGCAATTGAACCCTCTCTTCCTTGAGAATTTCCATAATTTCAACTGCTGGCATCATGTCAGCGGTGCTGACTTCTATGCTCTCATTCTAGAAGCATTAAATTAATAAGAATAAATTTGGGTTTATATATTTATTAATAACATAAAAACAGACAGAAACAACAACTAGGCCTCATTAGCAACTAAAGCGTACAGTTTTGAAATGAGAGCTTGATCAACAAATGGTTCATACTTGAAGGAAAGAACGGCAACAGAAAATACATCTCTATGTTCACAAGAGGCAATATCTTTTAAAGCAGCTTTTCTAACAGACAACTCTTTTTCATACATGGAAATAATTTCGGGAATGGTGGACTCAAGAGTGTCAATAATATGTCCAGAAGCACGCCCAGGGTTGGGGATTAATTGCTTCCATGGCGGGACCCTACTCAATGCGGCTTTAAACTTTCCAATAATACGCTCAAGCTTATCTACGAAATCGTTAACCGATTGAAGATTGACAACTATTCGGGACATAATGCGTTGCTTCTCATCGGCGGTAAGAGAGGATTTAGCGGAGTCAGTGGAGAGATCGTCAGCATTTTCTGTGCTACTATAGCGAGCATACATTATTTGAAGGCGATCATTAGTCAAAAATTCCAGAGAGTTCGCAGCAGCAGTAGAGGCATTATGCCAATTGGTGGTAAGATTGTAGACTTCGACAGAAAATCTACGGAGACGGCCTAACTTTTCGGGGTCGCCCTAAACGTTGGAGTCAATACTAAGCTCAGCTAAGCGAAGAATGATAAGTGAATGAGAATATTGGAGAAAATAAGAAAAAACAAACCTCGGTTGTGTTCCTTAGCGGAATAAGAATTTTACTCATGATGGCGACGCTTCCCAGGAGGATTGCTGGTCACCAAGTGAGTAATTCGAGCCCTAGAAAAACAAATAAATTATAGTTATACAGCAGCAAAAATAATAATAATTACGAAGTGAATATACTAATACAAATCAGAAAAATAGTGATAAAACCACAAGTAACGATTTTCGTAAATGCGAATTCTTTCGATTCAAACCGATACGTGATGCGCCGGGTACATATTTATACAGACACTTAAAATATTTTCGAGCGAAACGCCTGTGTAAATTTACTTTCACAGAAAACGTGTAATATCGCTATATAAAAATATATCGGATTGAGTTTGCCGTTTCAGAGCATTATAGTAAAATGACGGTCTAATTCATGCTACTCATTATTTGCCCAAAGCAATTTTCTAAAATCTCACGCATCGTCAGTTCATTGCAGCGAATCGTAACTTTTCAGTTCATTACTTGATTTCATGCCTACATGTTTCATATACTATTAGCTACTCTGGTTCTTATAGGTTCTGTTATTATTTTCTCTGAAGCGGTGTGCGTTTTCGCCCTCAATTATGTAAGTTTATCTGTTGTTTCATCGTTTTCAATATTTTCTGTGGCCTTTACAGCTGTATATATTCTATTTTCCTTCTGCTTAGTTTACCCAACTTAGCATTCATCCAGTTCTCAAGTAGAACTATTAATTGTTCCTCCCAAGCTATGTCAGCTTGCTTTTTTAAATGGACATCAATCGATTGATACTACAGATACGAGATTTTGTGTGTAATGCCTGCGCTCTAGTCCAATATCGTTATTTTCTATTTCGTTGATAAATTACCGTCTTCTATCATATACTAAAATGACCCCACTTTGGTTGATTGTTGCTATATTCTTTTCCCAGTAAGTTGATAACTATTCTCAGGTACCTAAAGGTTCTGGGAACTTTTGTTTTTGGAAACAAAAATGTGGAAAACCATTTTCGATAGAATAGAATAGAGTACTTATTGTTCGAACGGCTAGATCATTCGATGTTAGTGTATAGTTTTGCAAACTTTCGATCGGTATGCATGCTTTCATTTTCTTGGTTCTTCATGCCCAGACATTTGTTTAAGTAATTCTTTTCGCACTATACTTTTGATATTGGTTTTTGTTAAAGCTTCGATAACTCGCTAGTATTATTGATATCAATAGTTAATATTTCAGCGTGGATTAAAGTTATTGGGAAAACAAATATATTAGAGAAACGAAGAAAACTATTGTTTGCACACTAAGTACTTGCTATGTGTGTACTGATTTCCTCTTTGTATTTTTATATTTAGATTAGGCCTTAATATATTTATTTTTATGACAGCTTTTACAGGAATCGTAGTTTCACTGCCATGGCTTCCATCACCAGACAGATCATTCAAACCGCTACTGCTCCAGCCGCCATTGGACCCTACAGGTAAACGGCCAACAATATGTAATGAGAGTCATAGCCAACTTGAAAACCTTTGAAAAATATTGTTATTGATGACAATATTTACCCTGAATCCGGGTTCGGAGTATTCAGGATTTAAATAATGGCTCTTAAAAGGATTCAGGAGAATCAATATTATATTTATACCAATTTTGCATAACTCGTTAGACACATCTTTTGCCAGGGATATGTCGTGTACCAAGGGAATTCGGCTATGCGAGACCCTCTCGGCCCGAGAAAAAGAAAATTTTCATCCCCATCGCCACAAAGGAATGTAATCACTCTCCTAATTCTCACACTAAGGACATAAATGCCGACCTGAAAAAAAAATCACGTGGTGAATATTGGCAAGCCGGTATATTTGGCCAGGCTTTCTAGTTTTTAATGTGTATATAGCCTGTGAACAGATCTGCACATTTTAATGGCCGGCCTAGGCCCACATCTTGAGGTGCCTGTGACGTCACGCTGTTTACCAAAACCTTCGTCAAACACAAGAAAACATTTACTTCTCCTCCATTTGAGCATCACGGTGGAACCAAGGTGGCCCAAGCAGGCCTGGCCACTGTTTAAAAGTCGCAGGTCGGCCTATAAGCAGCCTTGCCTGTGAGTGACCTAACTTCCATTAGAAGTTCAAAATGATATAATCTTATCTAAATCAATTTTTATTTCAGCCAAGCTGTTCGTGTCGGAGACACAATATATCTCAGCGGATCACTGGGATTGGACCCCAAGACCATGGAGCTGGCCGATGGTGTCAAGGAGCAGACTCACCAGTCACTCAAGAACATCGGAGAAGTATTGAAGGCCGCTGGAGTCGGCTACGGAAATGGTAGGCGGAAAAAGGATTGAACAAAATTAAACTGAGACAATTTCTCTCGAGTGGGTGAGAAATTTCACATTTAAGTAGCCGTTATGTTTTGTTGAACCGTATTGTGAGAACTTCAATTGATACAAAATGTTTGCCTGAAACGTCCAGTAAGAGAAGGACGGCTAGGCTCGCTCAAAAGGTGCGTATCGGTTGGTTCGGCACCGGCTCCTCCATAGCTAATGAGCCGAGCCTCCCATCTATCTCTAGGTCCAGTTTCCACATTTCTAGTACATACACTCCCGAGGCATTTTGAAGTTAAACTAAACTTGGTAGTTATGACAGTAATTCTTAAATTTCAGTTGTCAAGACCACCGTTCTTCTTGCCGACATCAATGACTTTGCCACCGTTAACGAGATCTACAAGTCTTACTTCACTGAGAAGTTCCCAGCAAGAGCCGCTTATCAGGTAAGCTAATAATTGTGATACATTAAAAGTTTAAAGGGAACACCCCCCCCCCCCGTACTCTTGAAGATAGTCCTTTTTTAAGATTCAGTAGACCGTATCTGCTGGGCAGTTTTAGGAAAAAGTTGCTTGTTCAGCAAGTTGTGCATTTTAAATATTTCGGATGATATATTTACGACGGAATTCAACTCTAGTATTCTTTTGCTTATTAGTTTGCACCTGAGGTAAGAATTTAGTGGGTGGTCTGGGCCGGAAATATTATAAGTTGTCCCGGGCGGAGCCGAAATTTTCACATGTCGCCCCTGAAAATGTTCATGATTTTATTAGTAACAACAGTTCCTGCAAAATATGAACTATGTCTTCCAGGTTGCCGTCCTTCCCAAGCACGCTCTGGTTGAGATTGAGGCTATTGCCGTTGCCGGTGAAATTAAGGACATATCTCGAATCTAGAATGATTAGTGCTTTGGGTCTTATTACCTTTTTCTAGGTGTAATAAAGTTTGATCAATGCATTATTGTTTTCTAGCATTTTATAACTTATGATAGGAGAGCAATGATTGCGGGAAGATGTTTAGTACTGTAGAAAAATGATCTTTCAATGAATAGTCGTAAAACCCAAGAGTGAGTCAGGAGGGGCCAAGGTTCACCCGCACTTGTAAATTTTCTGGACCCGACCGATAATGGACTCAATTTTCAAATGTTTCTTTTGGGGCCGGCTTGCATTTTTGCCACCCCTTGTAATCCCCAGTCATTGTATAATCTAGGAATTGTAAGAAAGACAGGTAATTCCGAATGTAGAATCAACTGTATTTTTTTTTGTACAAAATAGGAGTGAGAAGCCCGGCCCTGGTAATCTGTAAAAAATTTCCGGATATTACAAATTTAGTGCAAGTCAGTGTTCAATCTCGTGGTTGTCCTAGTATTTAAGTGAACGGGCCGTTTACGGGATCAGTGAGACATTGTTGTTCCCGTACCGTTAAAATTAATGAAAAACGTCCACACACAGATTAACCTGGCTTCAGCTATTAGTCTGACAGTGAGTAGACTTTACTTATCTTTGTAATAAGCATGTAAATTTCGATAGTCATTCACTACAGCGGCCAACGTTTATGCTAGGGCATTCGGTACTAACTGAGAATTGTATTGTAGCGCGGCAGAGCAATGGCGCGCGAAAACGAGGGGTCAATAATGCAATATACAACATCACATCTAACTGCTTTCTCTAAAAAAACAATTTTATCAGTATTATAACTATTTGGCGCGTTTTAAGTTGAGCACTCAGACCTTTAACTTGCACTGGAGCCGGAACCGTAATCCGACTCAGTTTTCTGTCGCGGTTATTAAACACATTTCAACGCACAATATCATATTTGTTAGGGCAATGTGGGGTTCTGTCTTACATTCAGTGTAGTTCTTACAAAATAATAAAACTTTTTACTAAGCACTAAAATCATTTGCAGGTCCTATTCTGCGGGTCTGCCCACTTGCCCACTTCTAGCGAACTATTTGCTCTTTCATTATTCGTTGTTCATTTCAACTAAAAATAAGTTTATTACCATTCTTATCGGACTAAGAATAAGTTATCAAATGATTTTTGACTAACAAAAAGTTTTATTAGGGTCCATCTTAAGTTTTGCAACCGCACACTATTCATAAACAGACTTGCAAGCTGGCTCGCGCCAGATGTATTGACTGCTATCTTTTGCTACAGTAACCCGCGGCGGCGGAGGTTCATTTGAAGAAAATCAACGGGCCGGCCCTGAATTTGTATATATTTAAGTTAACATTAATAATCAATATTTCTATAAAAAGTTCAAATTTTTCTCAAAAGATACATCTTTACGCAACCATCGTGTTCAGAATGGGCCCGGTGATTTTCCAAAGTACTAAGAATTAGAATACTGTTCCGCAATCTCATTACTCTTTTCTCAAAAGACAGAACATTCTCATGAGTCTGAATTAAGGATATGGTAGGATTTTTTGGAGAAAGCGGTTCTCAGAAGAATGTGCAAGACAAATACTCACAAGAAGCGGGACTTAGTAACGAGAAGGAGAATGTACCAAATGCTATGCTGTGCGGTGAGTTAAGCCAATAACGCAAAAAACTATTATTCGTATCAGAGGCGCGAAATGATCGGTTTAAAACAGGGGTAATGCGTCGTCCCGTGGTCAAAATTTTTCGATCCCGGCCAGCAATTTAGGTTTCCACCCCCTGGTTCGAAGTAATTGTCAAGGTCGGTCATTCCCCTTTCTAGTTTGTACGAGCTCATATATTTGGTGTATAATTGGTATGAATACGAAATAGTGGAAACCAGCAGGATTTGTCTAATTTTCAAAACGTAAAACTAAAGGACTACTCCATTTTTATTTGCATGTTTTAGCGAAAACAGACGTGAACTTAGCTCTATTTTGCAAGCATTGGCCTTCAGACAGGAATCTTCTAGAAGACCAAAAAACTGATCTTAACAGCAACAATTTGGTCCGGTTTGTGTCTTTTTCTTCACAATAAAATGTTATCTCTTGCTGTTTAGAGTTGTCGACGATTGCAAACAACGCCGTGTATTACAGATCAACCTAAGGGATGCTGGAGTTGAGGTAGAGGGAATAAATAATATCCAACATATGAAATAGGGCCCGGAAAAGCTCTGCTTGTGCACTTTCCTATTACCTCCTTAGAGGTGGAAACTTAAGTGCCCGTCCGGTCTGGGCTCTGGCCGAGTTTTCAGAAATCGCCCAGGACCGGGACGAACCGGCTTATTCTCTCCGTTTGATACCTTCGCGAATTGATCAGTGTAGCGGTTATCCACGATTTTTCGGTCTGAAAAAATTCCAAAATTGCCCAAAGTTGTCTACTGAGAGATATCAGAAGTTTAACAGTTTGTATTATATATATCTGTGAACTATCATAACTTCAGAACAATGTGCTCGACGGACTTAGGCCCCGAATCGTGGTCCGAGAAAAGTGTCGCTGCCCGGAGAAAAGTCAGGCTACGTAAGTTGTTCCACAGGATAGTACCAAAACCCCGATCAATTGTGGTACTGCTTCATTTCAACAGCTAGACTCTCTCTCTAACTGAGACCATCGGTCACGACCTGCTGAGCCCGCCCTAATGGAAACGGACAGAGCAAATTAAAACGGAGAAGTCTTGAGGCACAATGTGAACACAGTCCTTTAATCTCACTGTCTCCGTTGGCGAGCCGTCGATCGCGATCGATGTTTTACCCGAAGTTGAAAACCACCCATAGTGTTTACAAATCTGACACCGGTTGAGACTAAACACATAATTCCACAAAAGTGCCTCGTCGTTGTCTTTGATTTTAGTCGCTGAACCATCCATAAATCCTTATCTGCCTATAGTTTATCGCAGTAAAAAGAGGATTGTTTGTTAGCTGATTTGCTTGCATTTATTTAACGATTATGGAGGTCTAGTCATAAAATATTCAACAAAAAAAACCAATTAATAAGGAAAGTCTCCGAGTGAACGAAAATAATTTGTTTGGGTTCGATCAAGGAGGTGTTCTAAAAATTGCCCGGCCCGGGCCGGCCCGGAAGTGGCCGACCATATTATTGAAAATACTCAATTCTTGTCGACAAATTTTGAAAAATTGCCGAAAAAAATTCCCATTTTAGGAATATGTTGTAGTTTCTTTGCATATGTATTGCTTTTAGCGCACCAGGTATACAAATTGCAGAAAAATTTTGTTTACTATAAACTATAGTTACGAACGAACTATTGGACGGCACATCGTCGGCCCACCGGCCCAGATCGGCCCGGGCCGGGCCTGGTCGGGTCAAATCGGGTCGGGCAGAGAATTTTTGAAATTTCCGGGCCGGCCCGGCCCGTTTGCGAACCCCGAATCAATGGTGGGAGTTGTGGGCAAGCCGAGGATTTCATCCCACAGAGAATGAACGTCCAAACCTGATTATGGACGTTCATTCTCGAATCTTTGAGCAGAAACGGCTTCTTTCTAACATCCAGTTTTTTGCTGCTACGGGGAGTCGAACCCAAAGCCTCAGATCCTCATGGATTCAGAGACAGCTGACCATTATGCTGAAGCAGCCGCTAGATAATATAGTTAATTAATTTAGATACGCGCTTACAGCTCGCTTGCTAAAAGAGAATGAATCCACTGATTTATCCAGTTATCCAGTGAAGCGAGTTGGGATAAGCACACTGTATTGGCACAAAGGGGCAGGTGAGAGTGAAGTCTATAAAAATAGTGGATTTGGCGGAATCTTTTAACAAATGTTGTTCAGAGTTTCTGTTTGAAGTAGTACATTTGTAGAACCGATTTCTCGAGAATACTTCTGAAACCAAATTTCGAGATTCTATGAATATTTTTGGTTCGATATCGAATCTAAAAAACTGAAAACTCTTAGTGAAGATGGGCGGTTCGACAAGGCCCGGCACCGCTGCGCACCTTTGGTGCCAAATGGATTCGGCACCGGAACGGCTTGTTTTCGATCCCGCCGAGCCAGCCATCTCTACAGTTTATAAAACTAATTGAAATCTTATAAAAATATGAATTCAGGAAATAACGATTGGCAAACCTGTGAAGTAGTCATTGATAGATACCCCAAAGGGGTTCGTAGCATAGTTATTGAGTCGGAATCCAGACTATGGAATGAAAGTAGCTGTCATGTTGAGTTTGGTAAAACCGAGGTTTGTTATACAATTATAGTCTCTTTGAAAATTTAGGCTGCATCCGACCTTACTAGTTATGCAGTGTTGCAGAATTTGTCTTCGAAAATTAAAAATCAGTCTTTAGAACCTTTTAAGAGGCAAAGTTTTGCAACACCGCGCTTTCGAGTAAGGCCAGCACAATGTAGTCTAGGTTCTGTAACAGACTATAAATTATTTAATCTATGCAGAGTGAAAGAACTTGCAAGACAAGACAATCCCCCAATGTTATTTTTAGGTATTCCTTGACTTCGAAAAACGAACTTCAAGGGCAGAGCCTCCTGTCGGGCCACAAGAGAAACCAATGATTTTCTTTGTATAATTAGTTTTATGGGTTAATTGTGTTTAAATGGACGATATTTTTTAATAATGTTATGTAAATCTTTCATAGTTCATAATAGTATAACAACGATCTAATATATATGTTTAATTCCGTAAAATATATGTAGTTCTTCTTTTCAAGTATTGATTAGTTAGGAATTCGAACACAATAGCAGTTCTTTTCGCATTCCTGAAACGTTGTATGTCTATTAATGGGACATAGGGGACCTATTTAGCCAATATACTGTAGTGTGGAGAAAAACAGTTTTTGTTGCAAAATTGGTGAAAAAGTGGAACATTTTATTAGATCAACTTTTAGTGCTTAAATGGTTTCCAAAAAACTGCAAATTTACTCGGCAAAATTGCCTTTTCCCTTAATAAGCCGGTTATAGCGGCACGTTAACTACAAACGGCGAGTGCCGTCTAGGTTTTGAAACGGACAATATGGCAAATCACCAGGCCGCGCAAAAAACAAAACAAAGGCGCGATCAAAGACTGCTCTGGGCAGGTCTCTAAATGAACTGTAACCTGGCCTGGCCTGTACAAAGTTAAGAAATCCAATCCAGGTCAGACCAGTCCAATTTGAAAATACCTACCAGCAAATCTTCGCAAGGCACTTGAACACACATCTTACGTTCGTTAACACCGCATTTGAAGGGAACAAATTTATGGCTGCACCTAGATGTCGCGAACAAAAGCAATAGAAAATATAGAATCTTCATTGAAATTAGTCAAGAGAACGGGAATATTCGTAATTTTAAATGGTTTAGGCAACATCAGCAGAATTTAGACGGATAGTGCATTTTTATATGTGGAATACTGATTTTCTGCTTATTTATTCGAAAGTTAGACATAATTCGCATAAATATTCTGACGTGAAATGACTGATTGAATGTAGAGAATAGGGCTTCTAAATATTTCAACTGCATCATTTACGAATTTCAGAACATTCAGCTTTCAAAACGTTGCTTAGTTCAATAAAACTGTAGTTATTCAAAGATAAACAATTTCTCCAAAATCCGGGAATATAAAAACAAAAACAAAAATTTTTGTCATTAATTTTTGCAATCCTAAGAAAGATTCAAAATACAAAACATTTGCAATCCGCAGGATTCGAACCTGCGCCCTCCGAAGAGGACTGCGACCTGAACGCAGCGCCTTAGACCACTCGGCCAGAATTGCTTGTGTGTTTTGTGCGATGTATTTTATACAACACCGCCTGCAATAGTGCATTCATCGAGTATGATGCCTGCTTTATAAATCTCGATCTAAAACCTCTCTATGGGTGAATATTTAAAGTTCTTTGTTTTTCACATAAAAAAACCATGGATCTTAAAATAAAATTATACAAGAGTTCATAACTTCAGAGCTAACCAACTCTGTTATCCAAGAACTATGCCCTCAATCTTTATTCCATATTTGTGTTTTTGTTATTTTTGTCCCAACAAAGGCCTCGTTCTCCCTGTCGTTGTACAAGGTACCATATTGGAGCTTCTCATCTTTTGTTATTGTCACTAATTGCACTTCGGGAACATACAACACTAATATTTTTGTTCTAAACAAGTTTAATTTGCTTCACTCCGAGAGCGTTCATTGCATTCATTCCGCAATCATATATTGTTCCATTTACTATAATATATTGTGCCCAAATATGACGTGCCGTTCTACGTAGCATTGATTGACGAGTATGTAACTTCGCGGACCCCATAACTAATATAAACATAGGAATAGTCTGTATTAAAAACTACAGCCTAAAATGTTAGCTTGATATATTTTTCTATTCCGGTCAATTGTTATTTGGGTTGTCCTTTGTGACAAATTCTTTCTTTGTCTCTGACTGTCTCTGTCAAATTCTTTGTGACAAAGGTGACAAAACAAAGGTGGTTCTCGTAGCCATTTGTAAAACTAACAAAAATTTGCTCAAACGGACCACAAGCGCAAAGTCGCAAGTTTGGGCAAAACTGCACACTAGTTTGATACAGTGGCGAACCGGAAACCGGCCATTGTGGGGAATGCCAGGTGGAAAATACAAAAAAATTTGCAATCCGCAGGATTCGAACCTGCGCCCTCCGAAGAGGACTGCGACCTGAACGCAGCGCCTTAGACCACTCGGCCAGAATTGCTTATAATATGTATTCGAAGTATACAACAAATAGATAACAATAAATTACCTGACTTTTAATCTCCACTGAGTTTCAGCATTCAAGCTTTATATTGGAGTATTCATTGGAGACGGAAGATGAGTTAAGGCTAAAAAATCAACCGTTTTTAATTTAAATTTTTTAGATATAACAGTTCTTGAAGACAATTCTTAGTTTACTTTAATATGTTTTTGGTTTTCTATGTTATTGTTCGCAATGATGTGGCACCGCGAAACATTCGTGGCTTTAAAACCCTCGAACTCCGCCACAAATTGTCCATTAAATTCAGTTTTCTTGCGTTTTTGTTCTCTATTTTTCTATGCCTTTCATCTTCCTATACTCTGATATTAATTCCATTGGGACTAAATCCCGGTGTTTTCATGGTTAATGACTAGCTTTCCAGCGCGGTGTCATTGTGAGCAGCGGTGTCGAATTGAAATAAATTGAGAATCGGTTGATTTGGGGCTTTTTCTTTGAAGTACTTCCATTCTAACAAAACACCGCACCTTCAGGAAAACGCGCTGGAAATCCAGTTCGACAGTTGTTAATTTGATATATTAGTGTGTTAATCCTAAAACAAATAGAAACTATTTTACAGCATGCGTTTCTTGTTCCTTCTACTGGTTCTCTTGACTCTTTGTTTGAATGTTTCGGCAATCTTTGGCACTTCTGTGGGATGCACAGATGAATCCTGTAAGGAGTATTGTCGCAAGTATTACGTGAGTAAAAAGTGGCTATTGCCATACGAACTCGTGAAGACGGAACTATTTCGGCCGAAATATTTTGTGATTTTGATAACTTTGCTGTCTCAGCAATAAGAATTAAAGTTTCTTGACCAATAAACCAAGACTTACTAATGATTTACATATTATGAAAAGTAGTCTATGAGTAGACTAGGATGAATACAAATTGAAATTCTAGTGCCGGCAAGAGACGGTTTATTAGGTCAAATGCCACGCTACACCGGTAAATAGCTACTGAAATGTTACCGGTAAAGCGATGCAACCGGTTTTCCGGTAATAAAACTTCACCGATAAATCAGATCTGAAAAGTTATCGGTAAACCTGTAATTACAGTTTACCAGTGAAACGGTACACTGGTGAACTGTGATTCCAAAAGTACAGTTTTACCGATTTACAGTTTACCGTACCGTACTATTTGACCACCCAAAAATTACTCGTTTTACAATCGATTGCCGGCCGGAGACCATTAGGTCGAAACAGTAGCAAGTCCATCAAATTACGGTTGCAGGCATTTTTCTAAGTAACATTAAAAAAAAATCTAAGTAACATTAACGCAAATAAATAATATAATATGTATTTTTAATTATAGGACACCCCTTGCTATAATTGCGAAGTCTATGTTAAATGTAGTTGCGAGAAGAGTGAATGTGGCAAGTAGCCTGTGAGAAGGAAAAGTGAAATAATACCACATGGATATTTTGTATTACTCAAATATTATGTTACACTATTATTATTATTAATAAATATTATAAGCAATCTTGTATATATTAAAATATGTTACACTAAAATATGTCAAAGAAGTACTTCTACCTTTCTCAAGTTCTGAACCAGCTTTCTCTAGTTTCTTTCTTCTGATATGGGGCTGTGAGGATCTGAATCCGGAAATAGTTGTTTCTTTTTTCTTTTTCATCAAGATCCAGAGGTTGCGAAAATGAAAATGGAGATACGATTCCGAAGGAACAGATTAAGAGATCAGCACAGATCTTTAAGGGAACAAAAAAGTCACCAGAAAGGGAGAATTAAAAGGCTGATGGAAAGAAATTCATTTAACTACAACTGGTATACTTGGAACTTCTTCCAGTTGTAAAAGATCTTACATTAAAAATAGAATAAGTGTGAACATCTCCATATAGAAATGTAAAGTAATTGTTAAACCAAAAAGTATTTACAATCCGCTAGATTCGAACTTGTGCCATCTGAAGAGGACTGCGAACTGAACGCAGCGCGACCACTCGGCCAGAATTCTATTTGCTTCGAAGTAGAATACACCTCACCGAGTACAATACACAAATAATATGCATATCTTCACAATTTTGAATATTTCACTAAATATTAATGCATTCCATTTATATTTAAATTCATATTTTATTAATATGTTTTTCATTTACGACGTTTTGTTTCCACAATGATGTGGCACTTAGCAACATACAGGAGTTTAAAACACTGGAACTCCACCAATAATTATCATATTTAGTTTTATTTTATTTTTGTTCCCTATTTTTCTACAAGTCTTACAAATAACTCAATTAGGACTAAACCTTATGCAATATATATGGGCTGTTGCAATGTTTAGCCGGGATTAGGCCGGAATTTGCGGAAGTAGGCCTTAGCTGGATCCGAAATATTCTAAAATGGGCCGGCCCGGTAGACTTTTTCGCAGATGTGATATACTGAAACATATATTACAGAATGCGTTCGATCATTCTTCTACTCGTCCTATTGGTTCTTTTTATGAATGTTAATGCCTGGTTTGGTACTTCTTGGGGATGCTCAGATACCTCCTGTGAGAAGTATTGCGTCGAAGAAGAAGTGAGTGAACCCAACCTAAACAGGCAAAGTGGGAGATAGTTCGACCGAAATATTTTCCAAAGGTGTTGAAATGGTCCTGATTTTGCCGATATACATTCTATTATTTATTATAATAACCCAAATTTCAACCAAAATCTGATGGTAAGCAATAATAATTAGGGTTCATCAACACGTCGAGCAAACGATAGCAAAAGTTGTAAACTTCCAAAAATTACTCGTTTTATAATCGACTGCCGGTCGGAGACCATTACGTTGAAACACGAGCAACTCCATCCAATTACGGTTGCCAGCATTTTTCACTAATATAATATGTATTTTTTATTATAGGAAACCCCATGCAACAAATGTAAAGGCTACATTAAATGTAATTGCGAAGATCAAATTGTCGGAGATAGAGAAAAATGTACGAAGAGAAATGGTTGGGCAAAAAATGAACGGTGGACTTATACTTAAAATGATACCTTATTGATATGTTTGATTACTCAAATATTATGTTTTATTATACTTAATATATATTTAATTAATATTGTATTATATTATACTATACTTAAATGTGCGAAGGAAGAAAAACATTATTTTGGCTGGATCCCAACTTGGGACCAGGTGTCGGAAAGGGCTCGTTCGAAAATTTTATTCTAAAGATTATGCTCCGGGTATATGGTTCACTATGAACATATAAAACTAACAGATTATATTTTACTAACATAACTAATACAACCGGAAGGCGATCCCTTCAATCTCCGGAATCGCTGTAACACGTGAGGCGGGTAGAGGGGTTAGGAACTCCTAAATTTACAATTAGAATATGAAAATTTAGAAACAAGTGTTGTAGTAATTAGGTTAGGTATAGGATGTTATAGTTAGTCATCGTTGAGTAGTAATCTAAGTATACTACTACTTATACTACTACAACTAAGAAAGTAGTAGTAGTAGTAGTATAAGTAGTTGGGTCGACAACCAACTCAATGGGGAGTATATGTCAAAAAACCATTTACTACTAAACAAGCTTATCTATGGTTTGTAGCAGCCCATCCGGCGGGCCGGACCGGGACTATTTTTCTTTATTATTTACGTTATACTGCTATATTCCATATATTGAACGTAAAAAATTTCAATTAAAATAGTTTTAATTAATATGAAAAAGACTAAACAATCGTTTGGATATACCGAGCTTACAAGATAACATGATTAACAAGATCCTATAAAACTTCGTAATAAATAGACTAAATCATTAGTTAGTTTTTTTCTTCTTCTTTCAATATGGCTGGTAACAACAATTTTATGTTAGTAATCGATACGGATGAGGCGATTGTTAAACCACAGCCGGCAAATCTGCTGGAGAAGTTTATGTGAGTTATTATTCTAATAGTAAACTCGTATCAGGATAAGCTATACTCTAATTCAAGAGGAATAACGGAGTGTTACTTGCGTATTTTAAGGAAATTTTGCGTCTCATTATCAGATATACTGTTAGCTGTCTTGGTCAGGGTAGATTTAAAACCTGAGAATTTCATTTTTACAATTAATCCACAAACCCCTTCTTGCCCAATTTGAAACAATTGACTAATCCACAGATTCAAAAATATTGTGTTTTAAATCTCCATTATTAAGTTAAGGCATTATCAATATTGCTTTGAGTTCCTAAAGTGGCATTTGGGCTAATGTAGCTAGCTCGGTCGGTAAACCAAGATAAATGATTGTATTTCATATAACAAATCTATACAGTTCTGTCATGTAAGAAAACAAGGTTCTATCCTTAAGGTCCCTTCACACCTCCTATCCTTCCTATCTCAAGGCTGAATCGCCTTTTGTCGTCTTCAGAGGATTCGCTGAAAGAGGAAAATCCTGTTTTCATGCTACACTCAAGAATGAGTCCGATCAGGTATTTTAACGCGAAACAGTAATTCCGGGATGGATTCAGAATATCACAACACTAAATTTACGATAATGGGGCTATTGTAGGGCGTGGGGCTGTTCCGAGGTTTTCCCAAAACTTTTGAACTTATTTATTGGAAGATAGTGCGCTTTGAAGTTGTTACACTACTTTATTAAAACCTAATAAATAATTATTTCTTTGACTTTTAGAATATTGTAATCAGCATTCGTCGACCACAGGGAGATTGTTTCTTTTCAAAGCCGAAGGTAACTATAATTCCATCAACATTTCAATAACTGTGCATTTTTTAGCTTGCGTTTATTGCCGCTAACGAGTCAATTACTCTCAATTTCTCCTTCATTGGTCGCTGCCATCGAGTCCCGGAAGACATAAGCTCATATTATACAGTTTATCAACTTCCGGTGAGTTGGGGATCCGAAGTAACAATTTGGGGTTCTTAGTTAATAGCAAGCCAAGAACTACATAAGCTCAGTGGTTGGAGCACTTGTCCTGTAGACGAAAAATCGCCGATCTGAGTCCTATCCAAATCAGTTCTACCGATAACTTCAGAATTGTCTCCGGAGTCTGCTCAGAAATGTTTTCCAGAAACAAAAAGCGGAATTAGGAAAGCAAAATGTTTCGGTCGGTCGTGGTCAGGACTACTTTTTTTAATCCTGGCATCGATATCCATAAAGAAATTGCCAAAAAGAAGTAAAATAAATGTTTCCTATTTTAGGTGAAGAAATCGCAAATGCTAAAGATTCAAAAGGATCCATTCTCCACTAAGGAGATTAGAAAGGCTAGTACTCTCTATTCTTCAAAGTAATGGTTATCTAACTGATATGTCGGTTTTGAACAGAGTATTTATACTGTTTTTAAACCTAATCCCATGCCGTGGGGTCTACCATAGGGTACATGGTTATTATGGAACTTTCCTGAAACATTAATTTACACATGAATATCAATATCTATCTACATAGAAAACTATTGTTCTTCAGATCTGGCGTGATTACAATCGTGCTCCAGTTGACTTTATTCTAACAATGGCCTCTGTTTTTGGTGAAGGAGAACTAAAATGTGACGGTCATGGTAACAAAGATAAAGAACTTCAATTGGATAACAACGGAGAG
>JAQGAV010001313.1:0-21732 GCA_034691345.1 Phasmarhabditis papillosa
CTTCCTCGTAAAAAGGAGTGCTGAAACTGGTGGATGCATCACATTGATAATTCAGAGGAGAAAACTGATCTGAGAAGGTTCCATTCAATTTGTCATCGAACCGCAAATTTTACACGGAGATTTTTAGCACATCTGGGATAAGAATATACACTTATAAATTATTAAACAAATTACCTAGTTTAAAATTATGGGAAACATTTTTCGTGAAAGGTTGAAGAGACCGGTGCCTACAACGTCCAGTTCAATCTTCATCAGTGAAATCTGGTTTCTTCCCAGTGTGGAGTTAAAAGACAGGGCTGGTAGAATCAGTGTCAGACGTGGTCTTGCAGTTGCATTACGGTCAAGAGCAGGAAGAAGTAGATAGTCCTGAGAGTAATAACTACTTTGCTTATGATATCAAAGTTTTCCGCAGCTAACTGATTTATAAAGTAATAAGCCACATTCCGACCAATTAGTAATGTCTTGTTTATTTTGTCAAAAAGGAGGAACGAAGGATTATATAATAGACTTCAAATGTTTTATCTAACCTTCATCGCCACAATATAGAGAGTGTCGTTTCTTTGTTGCACAGAGCTTGCCAGTCGATCGTATTCTTCTGCGGTTGGCTCGCGATACGCCAGCTTATCCAACTTTTGTTGTTTACGACGTTTATCCTTTAAAGAACAGAAACTTTAATAAACTACAAGTTAAATTATTTGTTCTTATATAATGTGGAAGTTTTACTGAACTTCATACGTACCTGAGTGTATCGCGGCTCTCGCTGATCAAATCCAAATGTTTCCATGCCCTGTCCCGAATTGCACGCTGGCGAAGATCTTCGATTTTAGATGGCTTGTTTGTCGGACTGCAAACAATTTTATGGAATGAAATTAATTTTTAACATACACTTCGGAAGTATCAGTAATGTTAATTCTCGGCATGTCCACTGCTGTTGGCCAGGACGGCATCTTCTTACGTAGAACCCTTAAAAATAATAAGCAACCATAAGAAGTTATTTATCGGTTGAGCGACTTACCTTTTTCCTTGCTGTTTTACAGCATCTAACTGCTCATGTCGATCAATCCAATCGTATAAATCAGCATTAAGTCTAATTGTTTCTGTTTTATTTAGATACGTTTTTCGTCCGCAACTGGTTGTTAGATTTTCAAACGTAGGCGTTAAGTTAAGAATTGTTTCCTACAAAATGGTAGGTAAGTTATATTTAAAAAACACAGCTTACATTGTCGTAAACAGCTAAAATGTGTCCATGGGGAACATCATCCAACCTTTGCTGACTAAGCTGCGGGGATGGGCTGAAATAACTTTGTCTTCCCGTAACATTATTTGATATACTATTGACAGTATGGTATGCATCTTAAAGAAATTCATACTGTTCGGTTGCGGCGTGTGATTCACATAATTAATTTTCTAAATATACCTTTGTAGGTCAAACGGGGAAAGAGTGACAACCATAAACACAGCCATTAAACATGCTCCTGCTACTGCAACACGCTTTCTCGGAGGTTCAGAGTTGTTGTGTTGAGGCTGCAAGCAACAAGTGGATACTATAAGTACTCAAGAAAGAAGCCTTATGACAGAAAGAGTTCTAGCGGATTTGCATGTTAGCGAATTTATCTTGAACTAACCTCATAACGATTGAGACGCTCCTTCAACTGTTTATTCTCTTCGGCAAGCCGGTAATTTTCGTATTCTAAGAACTCAATACGAGATCTGTATTCTTCTACTTCCTGAAATTCCATCAAATAAGAAAAGGTTAGTCGCAGAACACTTGTACAGATAAAAATTACACCCTAACTTTAAAAAGAAAAAGAATGAACATATACCTGTTTTTTCTTTTGCCTAGACACCTGAGCTGCCGCTCTGTTTTTTAACTTTCGATCTTCCTGGCGTCTACGAAAATCCTAAATAAAAGATGAAACTTATCTCAAGGAAAAGCTGTACCTCTTCAAACGGGTCGGTATTATCGTTAAAGTGACTAGTTGATCGTTTCATAAAAGGAACTTGTGGCTTCACAAGAACAGGGAGGGGCTTGACTTCCTAAACTCATTTCATAACTTTAAAGTTTAAAAATTTAAAGCAACCTTTCCTGTTGCTTGATTAATGAATATTCTGTTGTCGGGTGTTCCGGGTGAAATCACATTTTGGAGTGCGGGTTTCATAATAATGGGACATGCTACTTTTGTTGTCGTGTTAATCTGAAAAGTATAATAATAAATACTTCAAACATATAATGCGAAAAAAGCAATACTTACGTTACTGATATTGGTACCTGGCGAAAGAATAAAAACTCTTCTCGCGTTGTTGTGTGAAACTGGTACTGCAGAAGCTTGTTGCTGGCTAATTACAAATCCGCTGTTCTAAAAAAGGGTAAGTTCGTTTATAAATATAAGTATAGCGGTATTCGTGCAAAAGATTTCGAACCACTTACGTTAAAATTAAAATTACTGGGGGGACTTGATACTGGGGTATTATTGGAATCGTAGACAGTCGAATTCTAAAGAAAACATTAAGTATGTTTTGTACATCTACCGCCTACTTCTGGCAAAACTTCCTCGTAAAAAGGAGTGCTGAAACTGGTGGATGCATCACATTGATAATTCAGAGGAGAAAACTGATCTGAGAAGCTCTGCAAAGAAGATAATCAATAAAATCACTACACATTTTTACTCCCATTTATTAATAGTAGAAAGGAAATATATTAAAACACATAACTTCTCGGGAAAATGTAACTACAGTAATGCCACTAACTACCTCGCTGCCGCTTGGACTGTGTTTTCCAGAATCTGACGAGCTTGAAGAGGTGCTATTTTCGTACTCATTAGACAGTGGCGGCAGTACCATATTGGAATAATCATTGTCACGTTCCACAAAATAGTCCTTAAAGAAACATAACTATATGTGCTGAATGTAGCTTACCTTTAAATTGTCCCTATTTGTATCCTCAAAATTTGAAATAAACTGCTCATTTTCAATAGAAAACAAGTCGTTCACTGAAGGACTAAACAGATCATCTGTGATATTAAAGAACGGATCCTCATCTCTCATCCTATACAGGTAAATGTATTATATATTTCGTTAAAGTTGCTTCCAAATAAATTAATTAAATAAGGTATTTAATAAGGTAAATATACGCTACTGTGGCAATTAACGGCACTTTATTGGGTACGCCGTTGCGTATAGTTGCACAGCCGTAAACATAATCCATAAATAAAAACAATTTGAACAAAATTTGTTGTGCTCAAGTTGATGTTAAAAAGAAATATTAGCATTCATTCAAATGTGCCATTGTCGTTCAAAGAATACAAAGTTGATATAATCTTTATTAAGCTGCTTTAGCTGTATTTAGCTACAAGAGGGAACGATAAAATGTTGTTAAATTTTCTCTTTTTGTAAAAATGAACAATTGCTTACTCTCTACCGGAATGAAGTACCAAAATATTGTACAAACAGTATACCTGTTGTTAGTAAAGCATACCTGATAAAAGCTCAAGAACAAACATAATTTATTTTACTTGTTTTCAAAACAACACAGATGGAAAACATCGTATCAAAGAAAATAATAAAAGCTTTTTCTGTAGCAAAAATATCATCTTTGCTTGTATGTCGATTAGGTTATCTTTCACATTTATTAATTAGTCATGACCTTCCATGTGTGTCTCTGTTTATATTTAAAGAAAAACGAATGTGTAAGCTATATATATTTAAACGTTTAGAATCTTTCATGTAAAATTAATGTTAATGGTGAAATTATTGTTTCAATACAACACAATATACGAATCGATACGTTCCTTGTATGCGATTTAATTATAATTCATGAAACTGTGCAATATTTCTCAGCTTTTTTGACGAAATTGTACGTTTTATATTAGAATGAGATGAAGGATGAAACTGGACTTAGTTACAAGATAGATACAAAATAAAGAAATAATCCTAAATGCAAAACGAAGGTTATTGGTATTCCAGGAACAGCAATATCTTAAATGTTATGTGGGAACCTCTATTATAACTACTTTTAAAGTATTTCAAACATAAAGGTGTCAAAATGTTTCAAAACTAAGAACAGTAAAAGACCAGCGTGCTTGTCAAATGATAAAAAGGGGTTATCAAGCCAGCAGTGCAGTCAGCCTTGGGAATCATTGGTTCAATGGGTTATACAAACAAGCAGATTAAATTACTGCAAAAATAGATATACAAAAGATTAAAAAATATAGTATCTGATTGCTTTCAAATGCAACATTACTAACTGTGAACTGAACAAGACACAAACTGGGGTATATCCTGAAAACATTTTTTAGTCACTAGAACTTCTA
The DNA here is from genome assembly GCA_034691345.1 of Phasmarhabditis papillosa. Lineage (NCBI taxonomy): Eukaryota > Metazoa > Nematoda > Chromadorea > Rhabditida > Rhabditidae > Pellioditis > Pellioditis papillosa. The sequence goes on from JAQGAV010001313.1 coordinate 4,311, forward strand.
AATTAATTAGAAATTAGTGGTTATATCCATCTATTCAACTGTGTTTTGTCTTCGCAGAATAGTCATTAGTCTCGATCTTTTCTATAGAATACTTTAGTGAACAGATGCAGGCGGGTGTTGCTAGGGCCGAGAATTTAGGCATTATGCAATTTGGGCAAGAATGCCACGAATTATTGAAATGACTGATCTGATAAATTGAACAAAACAAGTGTGCTTCTCTAAATTTTGTCATTTTCAAGCTGGGATTGTCAAAGTGAGCTGACTTTAGTTAAGTTAAGAAAAATATATTTGTGCCTTGTAGTGAAAAACAATTGACAACAATTTCTTCTGGGAACTATTAATTCTATTACAAAATTTTAAGGTACAAATATAAAAATGTTAAATGATACGTGTACTTATCCTTCAAAACTGTTTTTGTGCGAATCTGTGCGAAAACAACCTGTACAACTATAATAACGCAATATTACCAGATTCATATGTATTCAACTAGTTGGCTTAAAACAATACACAATAATCATATATGGTTATTATCGATTTATGCAGTATGTGTTGGTCAGATGCCAGTTTATTTACTTTGCTTTGTTCAAAGCCTAAATAAATAGAAGGTGGAATAGCTAACTAGAACATGTATTGGATATGAACATGGCCAACTCCGGGGAAAAAAACTGTGTTTCCTGTAATTAACTTATTATATCCAACGAGTTAGAAATTCAGGGGGGGGGGCAAACTGTAACAAAAGCCGTATCCATGCGGCAGAACGTCTATTAGAGAAACTAAAGGTTTACTGTTGATTTGAAGGCAAATGTACATTATCTACCCTGTCTATACAATGTTTTTATTTTTCGAACAGTTCCTCTTCCCGTAGTCGGATTAACATAGTCGCATTATTTGTAGAATTGATTGTTTTCCTCAACTGCAATGCTTCTAATTGTGTACATTTGGAGCTTTCTTCCGGTATACGACACGCAAAGCCTAGCAAAGCCACAATCAACCCAGTTTATACTAAACGAAGTTAAGCAAAGATAAACTTCAATCTTCATAGAAAATACATTTTTATTTGTATAGATCAATGCAACCGGTACCATTATTAAAGACAAACCCAAAATATCGTCTTTAATTAGTGAGTACTTCTGGAATTTTTACTTGAAACTAAATTCACCATTCATTTATACTATGACTTGTTTCAACCTCAAAAATGAGGAAAAACAGACATGTCCAGAAAATATTCTCTTTTCTCCAGTCGAACGTCTTTAGCTTGCTTATAATTCGTTAAACTAATATATATTCTTCAAGCAACTCTTATGAATCTGGATACTTTATCTTCGCCGACTATACGTTCTGGCAATGTTTTGGCTCTTCTCAACACCCTATATACCTCAGGGTTTGCTATGGCCACACCGAGTACTCCAATGCTAAAGGGTAAAACATTTCACAAAATTGAAAACTTCTAAAGTCGGTGGACATCGTTTGTAAGGGGTTACGGTACGAACTGCAGGCTCTAATTCAAATTTTTTAGACCTTTAACTGCAAGCGATTTGTCCGCCCTCTATAGATAGTTGTGGATAATCATTTTATAAACATTTTGGATTTTGTTGGACAGTAAGAGGGACCTTGAAAAGGTTGAGAAATTAAACATGTAATTTTATAATAACAAACTAATTATTAACATTATACAATTGCAGGTAGAACAATGCACACCTTATATGCTCTATCATTTATTGTATACACACTTAACTGCATATCCGATTGGTTTCACGTTTGGGCCACCTTACAGGTTAGCTCAATTGTGTATCTAATACCAGTATAACTAGGGCTAATCATTTGTTTAAAACAATATAGAATAATTCAAGTGCAAAACTTCTATTCTTGAATAGATACTAAATATTGATTGTTCAGGGTAAAGTCACTTCATTTCCTCTAGATGTGTGGATTGCAGTTCTTCTTGTGTCTGTTTCAGTAACGGGATCGATGCTCACCTGGCTACTTTTGGTAAGTGAACTATTTTGAGGCTCTGCAGAAACATCTAGTGTTAAATTTCCCCTTCTCCACTGGGTTTAAAAATATTTGAGCTCAATACTAAATAACAAGCCAATTTGGTAACTAAGTTTAAGTCCTAGATGTTATGCATGGAGAACGCATTTGCGCATCGTTTGGATATAACACCCTATAGAAGTGGATTTGCACTTGCATTAGAAGCAATTGTCGAGTGGATACAGGTATATTCGAACTTTTTTGAGTAAAAAACAAAAACTATTATAGTAAAGGGTAAAGCCCTACCAGAAACTGCAAAAAAGCTGTTGCTAATAGTTTTTCCAGGACAGGGTTGCGTTTTGTTTTCTAGTCTTATTACATAGTCTCGCTCAAAGGCACTGTACACTCTACAATTTGTTGCTCATTTTATTTTTCTATGTTATTCACTTTGAAAAGTTATTCATAAATATGGAAAATAAGAAAAACAATTAATGAAAATGAACGATTTTATGTCATTTTAAAAATTTGGATCTAGTGGCGGGTTACTGTAGCTTGCTTACGCAAAAAACTGCCGAAAAGCACGTTTATATAAAGAATTGAATTTTTTCAAATGATAATTGCGTATTTCACTGACAAAAATGGTAAAAATAATTTCAGTTTTAAAAATTTGCTTGTAGTTTTCGAGTTTTATAAATCGGTAGGGCATTTTGTAATGCTCATAACTTTGTTCAAAATTTATATATTAAAATTTAGGGCAAAAAGATTTACATATTTCACTTCAGTTTCACTAACTCTATCGAATACATAAATAAAAATTGAAAATAATTTTGGTGTACCGTGCCTTTAGCCTAATCTGATAAGACAAAATTACAGTATTGATGGCAGGTCACGGGGTACTTCGCCAGCAAGAGCGTTGAGTGAAATTAGTGAAAGTCCCACGTTAGAAACATAGCAGACTATGCTTTCATTAAACAAATATCTTATACTTCCAGGCTTTCAACAGTTTTCGTGTTTCCTTTTTGGTTATGATGTTTCATGATCTACCCATTACAGTCATCAACTTTTTCTTTTTGCCTTCTTGCAGATGTGCTGGCCCTACTGTAGGTTTTTGATCAAGGACCCTTTTTAAAGTATTGAACTGTTGTCTTTAAAGGAACCATTGCTACTCCAATGAATCAAATAAGTGAAACATAATTTAGGTAACACCCTGGACACTTTTGTTTTCGTCAATAACAACTATATTTTCTTTAATTTGGAGAGTCAATATGCTTTACTTTTCTTATAGGTACGTATTTTATTCGTTATTACTTCATCGTTAACAATCTTTAACATATTTTAATGGTTCTGAATGTTTCAGACGAATGTTATGTCCTCCCCGTACTGCTAGAGATGTTAATTTACCTCACATGCCAACACCTAAACAACATTTAAAATGGGCTATTGATATCAAGTAAATTGAAATGATTGTGTATTACTCAATATTTGAGACAGAGACATCATCTAAAATCATTAAAGTTCTCTAAATCTTAAACACCGTGCGATTACGGTACTTATTTAAATTGGTACGAGACATATTTACCACCCTATTGGGATTAATTACCGTCAGAAATGCGTAACCGTGATTTCAGTAACGGCGGTCGTCTTAACGAATACGACGAGATGTGGCCTGTCCGATGGGCAAAGTCTAAAGTTTACGGAGTTCCTAATGAAGATGAGCAAAAGGTCACAAATAAACAGGCAATTATTAATGAACTTGTTAGTTTTAGCTTGAACAGAGCAAAATTGGAGGGAAAATACCTTCAATTCTTACACTGCCAGTATTTTCTCAACTGGCGACTGCTGTTTGTAAGGTATGTTTGACCACATATTGAAATAGAAATTGGTATCTTATATACATATATTCTACAAAATGTTTAGTTATTTTAAATAGAAACATTAAGATAAAAAGTAAAGGTGTCAGCAATTAGGATTGAATAAGTCACTGCGAAATGCTCAAGCCCGCAATATATCCTTGTAAGAAAGTGAGTATAAATAGTGTAATATATTCGGGTATGTGCTATAATATATTCTTTTTAGTGTTTTTCTTTTGTGAAAAGTGTGTTTCTGTTTCTGTTTTGTTTTATTCTTTCTATAATCTGTTATTTATTCTATCTTTGCACTTGTTTTGCACCCTACTTCTACCATTATACATGTAGGAGAAACAGTTTCTACCATAGACACAAATGTGTACGCTCTTTTATTAGGTTTGTTATAACACATATTTAAACTATTAATTAACATAAGTTTTTGAAAACTCACAGTTTGTAAAGAATTAGAAGAGTGTCAAATAATAATAACTTTAATATATGAGTATTCTAGGTATTATTCTGCTATCTTCCACTATTCAGTCTTTCTTATTTCACTAGCCTTATCTGCATCTCTTATTATCCTTAATATTTTACTTATTTCCTCAGTTCATGTACTCGGATCTAACAGTTTCCCACCTGAAATTGATAGGGTATTCTTGCTTTTTAAAGCTAAAAAGAGGATTTTAAAATTGTTTAGATTTGTATTACTACATCACCTCAATTGCATACAATTTATGCTACAGTGCTTCCAAACTACTTGTTTGATATTGCTACAGTCGACGAAACCGTTAACAGGTACTGATAAATGAAAAAGGTAAAGGAAGAATAAGAGAGTCAATTTAAAGTAATACTGTGTTTTGTTCCGAACTCTAGTACTAAATACATTTCATTCTAATTTCAAAATAGCATAAATGTGACATTCGAACCAAACATATGCCGTTTTAAAAAATTCACTGGGCAAATTAACTACCCATTAAACCTTAGGCTGCATGTCTACACAGATGGACAATCGTCTACAGTATGCAAACCGCTGTGGGAGGACGGCGGGCTTGGTCTCGGATGGAAGAGAAAAGCTGCAGGACCATGGCAAACTAGAAGACAGCTTAATAATTCTTTATTGGTAGGAATAAAACCGGTCAAAGCTTTTTATTATTTGTTTTAACTTAAGGCTAAAAATGAACTAAGTAAGCTATCAGGAACATTGAAAGACTTTTACTTTTCCAGGCAGTAACTACTCAAGTAGTCTTTGAGAACAATGACAAAGATGACGCCCATATAGAGGTTGTGTTTGATTATGCTGAGATTAAGGAAAACAGAGGACAGTCAAAAACTTGTGTGAGGGGAAATATGACAAAGTGGTAGGTAGAATAGCATAACCGAAACTCATTTGATTATATCTTGAAGAGAACCTATGAAATTAGTTTCCTCTAACCATAAGAGATTGCTAATGAATATCAAAATTACGTTTGGTCTTCTTCTGTTTTCTTTATATTCAACTATTCAAGTACAAATAAGAATTGTTTTTCCTTTCAGGCGTTTCGAACCTTCAATACCGAAAATGAAGCCACCGTACTTTGTTGCCTGCAGATCCAACTGGAGGTACGGTATTAAGTGCAATGCGGAGTTGAGCATTTCATATTCACTATTCTTGATTTACTATAAACTATTAATATTTAGATTTACTTACTCAGCACTAACCGAATGTTCATCTTGGAAAGGACCTACCACAACGGCCAAGCCTAAGGACGGTTGGATTCGACCAAATCGCACACGACACCGTCCAAGACCCAAGCAGAAATTACAGAACCTAATATTCTACTGATATTTTGCTTCACATTCTTACAATTATGTTTTATGGGTTGAATATTAATGTATTAAAGTTAATAATCTTTTACTGTTTCCTGAATCTAATCAAAATAATATGAGATTCGATTTGCTGGCATACTGACTGAACAGCTGCAAAACAACACATATATTCGAGAAATATATTCCATTTTTGATCTATTCATATTAGGGTGGGGACCCGGGTTTCCGAAAAGGCATTACCCGGGTACCCGACCCTACCCTGGTTTTCCGAAAAGACAATATCCGGGTTTCCGATGACCATTTGGAAGAATAGTAAGATGTTGTTTTTAGGGGCTATCGTGATAATATTTGAGAATTGGGTGTTCAATTTCATCAAGAATTGGATTTTTTGCGATTTTTTCGCGAAAGATTGGCTTTTTTTGGCAGTTTTTAGACTTCCACTCAAACCCGACTCGAACCCGAACCCGAACCCGACCCGGGTTTTCGAAAATTTTATGACTCGGGTACCCGACCCGACCCGGGTAATTTATATTCTGACCCGAATCCCCACCCTAGTGACGACTAACCGGCAGCAGTATCCTCCACAGCAATTCCGTTTCAGTATACGTCCATCGCATTTTATATAAAATAGAAATATGAACTCGACACTTTAAATCATAGAAATAAACCGAAAATTGATAAATAATGAAAAAATAAATAAAGCAAACGTTCAAAAACCCATTAGCCGGCAACTTTCGCGCGCGATTTATACAGCTCCGCCCACTTAGACGATGGACAGATTTTACCTATAATGGAAAACCAGAAGGTTGTGGACTTCAAAGGCCGTATCTTCGTTAATTTGTGATATTTTTGTATTCTGTTTACAGATTTATATAATTTGGAAACCGCTTTAACTAGTGGTACCAATTTTTTTCAAATCTTCCAAAAAAATTTTTGGGGGTGCCTGTCCCTAGATATAGTTCATAACATGAAATAACTGCTTGACACTAAACAAAAGAATATAATTCTTGAAAACTAGTTCTGCTAATATTGTTAAATCAAATTTTTAAACTAGAATTGCTTTTAGTAATAATAATACATATTAATCTAATTGTGGCATGTTTTCAGATCAAACTTATCGCATCATTAAGCCAATGGAAGTGGAATGCGATTCCCACAAATCGAATCATCGAACTAACAAAATGTGCTTTTAAACATGATATCATAGAACTTAAGGTAATTATTTTGCTAATTCAGTGGTTTTAGTACTAAGTAAGCTAACAAACTTAGAGGAAACGAAATATGACAATCGTGACATTTACAGTGTACTACAATTCAAAAGTTTGAGCATGAGTCCGCTAACATTAGTAAACTGCTTGTTTTATTCTATTTTTCAAGATAAGACTTCGTGAGAACATTTTCCATCTACTTAAACAATTATACTCCGGCAGTTACATTCGTCAGAAAGATAATAAACTAGGAAACTCTCCAGTTACCGTCAACTGGTTTCTCCATGATAATTTTGTTGAAATAATGTCATTACCTTCTGAAATCAGCCAATTCATTATCATGTCCGGGTTAACGAAAGAAATATAACTTCCATCTTAAATACCTATCACTATTTACAATCTGTCGTTTTCTCCGAATACTTGTTCCTAACTGCATTGTATATTGCTTCCTGTTTTGATATAATATTAGGAAAACCATTAATTTAATTAGTTAATAAAGTTTTAACAAGTTTTTTAATCTTAGCCATGTATTTTTTGTCTAGGTGTCTATACTACAAACGAGTTGTACGTTTGAATAAAACAGTTGCCACATTTGATATTTCGTTTTTAGTTATAATAAGCTGAATGGAACTTATTTGTATTTTCAAAAAGTCCTTTCGGATAAGATCATTCTTATACAAGAAAACAAGAAGTTGCCGGACAAGATAACTTTTTTCGAATAAATAGCACAGCGTTTGGTTCGTCAACTGGTTCGAATAATCGTGTTCTTGTTGGGTTTATATAATCGACGGATTTGCTAGACCCCGAAGATTGGTACTATGGTTATTTTTTGATACTCTGACTCATTGCAGATAGCACAAAATGTATTCGAAAGATGGATTCAGATTAACGAATATGTTGCAAGCTAGGCTTCACATGCTGCAACGTGAGAAACACGCAGTGTTGAATAAAACTGCATGGTAGCTCGGTATATTGAGAGCCTTTTTTCCAATTGACATTCCTTTGTATTAAAACACCACTGTCGCATATGATACTTCGCTAGCAACCCTATCATACGTAGCAACACAAATGACTTCTGTAAAGACCTGTAGAAGTGTACTGTACTTTTGTACTCAACAGTAGTGGAGAATTTCATTTACTCTTATTAACGATTTACTCCTAAATCATTCAATTATATGCTCACACTATTCAAGTTGTAGTCTACAAAACTTATAATAACATGATAAACTGATACGATATGAACCCAACTGTTGAGCGTTAAAACTTTTATACTTTACAATAAAGCATTTAGTTTAAGGGAGCAACATTGTGTTTTGTATTTCTACTTTGTCATCTAACCTCTAAACTTTATTTTTATGTTTATTTACAATCAGGCCACCACTTCCCTATACTGTTCGATTGTGTAACATACACTAAGCAAAATGGCCGGACACAACAATACTTTCAGTTTTAATACATTACTGCCGACTTTATCAGCACTAAAACTGTTCATTCATTTATAACATTTAATCTCATGTTTAATTTACTATATTCTATAAGTATTGAGGTGTTTCATTGCTTAAACCAAAAAGTAGTTATTGAACTGGCAGTCAGACTGACGCAATCAAACAAATCATTTCTTAACTTTGCATTCAAAATATATTTATTCACTCAATTTGTGCCGGTGTTTTGTTCAAATTTTGTTTATTTATCAACTATTTTAATACTGTTTGCATAGCTCTAGCTCCCAATATCAGAATTTGTCATTTTAGATCTTTGACTTTGAAACCGAAATGTCTGATTCAACGCAGGGCTGGGGCCAGGGCCGAAAATTTAAGAAATATGAAATATTAAGGCCGAAAGTCCGGCCTTTTCCCAGCCCTGATTCAAAGGATTTTATGAATAGGTAGGAATATAATAAGCGAAATCGAAATGTTTCGACTAAACTATTCAATAAGTAAAATGATCCTGTTTTTACCTGAATAACTTTCGTGGGATACTTAAGTTTCATAAAAATGGAATTTACCGGAAAAGTTCCCCTCGATCGGTTTTCTTTCTGGTTTAATATAACACTCGTATATAACCAGGTTATGTTTGTGTTTTAGCGAAGTGGTTCTGAATTTGAAAGATCCAACAATCTTTCATGATCGAGTTCTGATTGTTGCTGGAAAGAAGTTTCACATACTGTCGGGGGTTTGTTTTTTATAATATTCATTTGTGCCAGTTTGTAACAAAAATAGCAATGCTATTGAAAACTGAAGATATTATCTTTTTAATTGGTAATCATAAATATGCACATTTTATATTACTAGAGTTTCATGGCGATCACAAGTTTGAGATTGGATCTTGAACTTGGCTGAGAGCTCGAAAGCTGATTTTTACTAAAGCTGGAAAGGGGCGATTCGCCCGAAAAAAGCGATAACCAGGGCTGCCCAAAACGCCGGTTAGCCGTTTTGGGCCGCGGCCTGTGCCCCAATCATTTTGACCCGAACAGTGAACACCGGTGGCTGTCGAAATCGACCTTTCACCAAACGATACTGAGTAATGGGCCCGGTAAAATTCTAATAGTAATGGGTCCGGTAAAATTCTAATATTTGCATATAAGTAAAATACATTAAAAAAAAATCATAATGTTCTACTATAGTTATGTTCTTAGACTCTTTCTTTATGGTCCGAGCATTTTCGCGGAATGTTCAACGGAAACTTCAGCGATGCTAACAAGGAAGAAATAGAACTCTTCGAAGTGGACGCAGATGTATTTGAGGTTTTTCTCAGAATACTCTATGTTAGCGCTTCAGTTACACTAAAAGGTTTGTTCCCTAAAAAGTGATTGCTGAAAGACAGACACGGTACACTTTAAATTTTGTTTACAATTTTATAAATTTTTCTGGATCAACTTCGAGGATTGAAAAAATATTGGCATGGACTAAAAGAATCTTCCTATTCCAATATTCGCGCCGTTTTCTAGTGCAAACGATAATGCAGTGAGGTAGAATGCTCGACTTTGTGGTCTCACGTTCTTTTCGCCTATCCTTTTCGAGGCCATTAGGGTGACATTTCCGAAAAGATTTGAAAGTCTTCCTGTAAAACAGCATTCCGTCTTTCTGTTCCGTTTGCCTACCGTAGCATAGTAGAAGTTATGCTGTCGCCTCATTTCTAAGTTGGCAATTGCGCCGATCATAGCATGCAGAAATTTGGAAGGAACAACAGTTTCTCACCCCGCAGGGCATATTTCAGTTGATGATGTGGTTCCTTTGATCGAGCTCTCGTACCGTTTCTTGGCTCCAATAGTTCTAGAATTCTGTAAACATTACATAGAGAGGAACGTTGTGAAGTTAGGCGATATAACACTACAACTCTTAGAAGTAGCATGCATTCATGGATGCGAAGGATTGAAGGTAAGGACGCAATCAGGGCTCATTTTTTTATCTAACAATAAGAGTTAGAGGATGAATTTTATAACATTGATAATTAAAAGCCCTGCAATGAAGTTTTCAGTCCAGAAAATATACCTAAATATGATTCACAGCATATATAAAAAACAGAACAAATCATTTAGAAAGAGCAGAAGGCAAAACCAATTATTCTCACAAAATGAATTTCAGGTGAAGATGATAGAACATCTCAACAACACAGATGTGATCGTTAAGTTTTCTACTTTGGAGATCTTGGAAATTGCTGATAGGTACAATTTGGAAGATCTGAAGGTATTTATAACTAAACAAATAGGTTGATCATTGATAAGAAGTAAAAAGATAAAACAGAAATAAGACTTCAATTTTCTCACATATGATACACAGTGCTTCATTTAGAGAAAAACCGTTGACTACAAGGGGGTCTCATCTAGGGGACTCGAAGGTAGGCTTTTTTATTATTAGGTAGGTTCAATATTTAACATTTGGTTTAACGAATGTTGGCTTCGGTTCTAATTTTTCGTTATTTAACGGTATAGTTCATGCCATAAAATGTCATGACTGCTTGACACTAAACAAAATATACAGAATCTAATTCTTGTAAACTAGTTCTGCTAAAAATGTTTTGTAAACAAATATATAAACGAAAATAACTTTAAGTAATAATAATAAGTACTAATCTAATTATGAATAGTTTGCAGGACAAATATATCACATCAGTATGCGGATGGAGATGGAACACAATCCCCACAAATCGAATTATCAATCTCACAAAATGTGCTTTTAAACATGATTTAATACATCTTAAGGTAATTAGTTTGCCAATTCAGTGATTTTATTACCAACCGTCCGCTAACATTAGTAAACTGTTTGTTTTATTCTATTTTTCTAGATAAGAGTTCGTCAGAACATTTACTGTCTAGTTGAACATGTATACTCCAGTTATCACACTCGTCAGAAAGATAATACAGAAGGAAAATCTCCAATTATCATCAACTGGTTTCTCCGGGATAATCTAGATGAAATAATGTCGTTACCTTCTGAAATGAGCCAATTCATCATTATGTCGGCATGTTACGACCGCCTATAACATTTGTTCCTCTGTTCTATTCTATTATATGTTAAATACCTATCGCTATTTACAATCTCTTTTTTTTACTTGTTTTCCACTGCATTTTATATTGCATCCTGTTTTGATATATTATTTGTAAAATATTAATTTAATTTTATTACTTAATACAGTTTGTGCTGCAAAGTATTGTTTTTTCGCACGTATTTTGAGTCATTTCCAGCAAGTTCTACGCCCGGCTGGGTCTCGCCACGAAACTAACGTGACCCAAATGTTGGCCCAAAATCTTAGATCGCAATTATATTTAGTTGTATAACGTTGTTCGTTACGTAACTTAACGTCATGTAACGTTTCATTATTTTCTCTTTGTTCCTTGTATATATTATTTGTGTCGGGAGTTTATAAACTTTGTATATTATCTTGCTTTCTTATATTCTCATGCTAGCTTGTGTTCCTCAAAGAACCTCTAGCTTGAGTTGGGAAAAGATTAGGATATTTTCTTCTTTGCTTTTTCGTTCATATGTTGTATGGTGCACACTCGGTGCAATTATTATGGTGTCTAACGTTCTCTCTCAATATTTGGCAACTGCAATTGAGGACGGAAAGACTAATAGTTCGGCCACCGCAACGGGCTTCTTCCACAACTATCGGGTGCATTTAGCCAGGATACCAGAAAGGCCTGAGAGGGACAAAATGTAAGCGCAAAGGGCAGTAACGCGCCGAACAAAGTTTGTCTAATTAATTTAATTATTAATTTAATTTGTTTGCCTAATAAATTTTGCCTAAATTGTTCTTTTTTCTTAGCCATGCAAAGCACTGTCTAGGTGTCTATACTATAAACTAAATAGAAAAGAATTTCTTGTAAATGTTGATTTGTTACATTAGAATACAACATGCGGCATTGACATATATTTGTTCTTCGTTTCAATTTATCCTCACTTCTTCTATTCTATTTCCTTATATTTGTAGATCTCCTTGCCTATGAAAAACATGTCGAAGAAGCGTTCAACTACGCCGAAAGTTAGAGTGATCGCTTATTTTTCGTTATGCAAAAATTCTAAAAATTTCACCTTCCTCCGCTGAAGATCAGCGCTTTAATTATTTTTAGCAGAACCCAGGAAGTACGGGGTGGAGCTTATATTCGTGAAGAAATATACGGCCTTGAAACGACTGGGCCAAGAACTACAGCGCTATGAATTTCCAGCCCAGGTCCAGGAAGTTCCGAACTTAAGAAAGAAATCAACAAGGATGGTAGCAAAATCTTCTCTTGAGCCAACTGTGGAGGATCAATTACTGTGAGAATTAATTTTCTGTGGAGAATGGGTGGCAACAGGTTACAAAGCAAATTGAGTTATGCCGCAGTGAACAGAAAAGAAAGGATTTAATTTTACCCACGTAAGTTTATTTTTATTTTTATGCGTGATGTTCAAGCGTCCTGCATTTTCTTCATGTTTATATGTGATGTCAACGCAGGTCAAGTATGTTGAGAACCGTCGATGAATCAACATACCGCAGGGATGCGAAGGCAACCTCGGATCGATCAGAATATCCAAAGGTCATGGAAACAGATGCTACGGAATTTTTAAGTTGCATCTGGTCAGTGTAAACAACTTTTCACTTGCCCCTTGAAAACACGTATGTTTATGCACTGCATTAACTTCCTCGAATTAACTCATCGAGTTGAAATTTTTTCAGATTCAATAACGTATTGTACCATTGATATTATTTGATTTTCCGCAAATCTATGATATTTCATGTGGTATAATATATCATCCGATACGCAACGTATCTGTAATAGCAATCATTTCCCCGTTTAAAATTATGTCAACGCATTTTTGTAAGCCATCCCGATGTGACATTCCGATATAGGAACTGTTATCTTCATGAGTAACTGCAACTGATGTTGATACAAAAACGCCGTGTATATTCCATTTAGCCTGAAGATGATGTTGTATGCGTGGCAGGCGTATAATGAAATCATATGAAAGAATGTTTTTACCGGTAGAGCATTAACAGTTTTTAGTCAACAATGGATATGGAAGACCAACCTATTGACGACGAAGTGTATGTTGCTTCGCTCAACAGCTACTGGAGCTACCATGGACAGATTGAACTTGATGGAGGATTGTAGTGGTCGGGCAACTGTCACTGTTCTTTCATCATGGATACAAATGCCCGGTATAAAATTTTATTTTTTCTTTTTTTTTTCTCAATAGGAAAGTTTTACATTTATTTTCCTATAGTACCAGCTAGAGGATGCGCAGAAACTACCGCACACTAAACCTCAATTACCATGAAGGGTTGCGCAAACCGTTGTGATAATCAAGGATGAACCGTCTTCGATAGCAAACAGACATCATAAATCTTTTCGAGAAGAAGCTAGGCATAGCTAAAATTCTATAGCCGGGAGAGTCTAGGACTTAACCAAACTGGCTCTCAAAAACTAGTTCAAATTACGTTCAAAAAGGTGCAACTTTACAGCAAACTGCATGGCTAAGAAAAAGAACAAATTAGGCAAACTTTATTAAGTAAAGCACATGTAACTAGATTAATGGCTTTACAAATAATATATAGAGACAGGATTCCATATAGAATGCATTTAAAAACAAGTAACAGGGGATAAATCCTGAATTTTATTCACCCTGAAAGTTATAGTTCTCTCGTGAACGTCGACATAATAATGAATTGGCTCATTTCAGAAGGTAATGACATTATTTCGTCCAGATTATCCCGGAGAAACCAGTTGACGGTAACTGGAGAGTTTCCTTCTGTATTATCTTCCTGACGAATGTAACTGTTGGAGCTTACTGATTCAACTAGATGGGAAATGTTGCGACGCACTCTTCTCTAGAAAGTAAAATAAAACAAGCAGTTTACTAATGTCAGCGGACTCATGCTAAAACATTTCAACTGTTTTAAACAGTAAATATCACGAATTGTCATATTTTGTTTCCTCTAAACCACTGGATTTGCAAAATAATTACCTTAAGTCGTATAATATCATGTTTAAAAGCACATTTTGTTAGTTCGATAATGCGATTTGTGGGGATCGCATTCCATTCCCATCTGCATACTGGTGCGATAAATTTGGTCTGCAAGCTATCCATAATTATATTATTATTTATTATTATTATTACTAAAAGTTATTCTCGTTTAAATATTTGATTAACAAACATTAATAACAGGTATTGAATTTGAAAATAATTTCATTTTATAAGCTATACCGTTAGAAAACGAAAATTTAGAACGGAAGCTAACTTTCATTAAACCAAAAAATATTAAATATTGCTTTAACCGACCCACTTCCTAGCTTTAACCGAATATAAAAATAAAATAAAAGATTCTGTTTTGAGTCCGATATAATAAATGACATAATAATAATATAAGAACATAACAAAAGAGCCTACCTTCAAGTCCCCTAGATTATATTTCTCACAGTAATCAAAAAGTTCGGAACAGTTTTCCCAAGTTAACTGAGAACTCATGTAGTCAGCTGTTTTGCTCTAAATGATGTACAATCTTTCATATGAAAGTTATTCATTCATATTGATTTTAAATTGAAATTGATGCAAATCAAGATCATTTCGAGTCACTATGAGTCACAAAAGTGTCATATCGGGTCATAATGGGGACATGATTGGTCCCGAGGGTTAATAAGCTGGTGTGTAGGCCTGCGGCGCAAGCTAGTTGGGGGCCGCTTCGTTTTTTGAATAATGTTTGTCAATGATCATCATATTTGTTTAGTTGTAAATACCTTCAAGTCTTCCAAATTGTGCCTATCAGCAATTTCCAAGATCTCCAAAGAAGAAAAATTGGCGATCACATCTATGTTGTTGAAATGTTTCGTCATCATGTTCTGAAAAGAGTGGATGTAGTTCGTTTTCCTCTCATACCTATAAATCATTTTCTTATGAATTACAGACAAATTAATACTCCGAACACGATACCTTACGTGAACTATTAACTACTTAGGTACTATAGTAGACGGATGAATCGTTTGCAGATCTCTGCTATAGAATTTAGATTTAGCACGGTAATCCAGAGAAAATATATAAGGAACCGATATATTTCTGCGCTCGCTTTATAATAAAGAGGCCTTTAGCTGATTCGTTCGTAGACTATAATACTTAATGGTTCGCTTACCTTCAATCCTTCCCATTCATGCACACAAGCTTCTTCTAGAAGTTGTAGGGCTACATTGGTAAACTTATCCATATTATTCTCTACATAGTTTTCACACAATTGTAGCACTACGGGAGCCAAGAAACGGTACGAGAGCTCGATCAAAGGAACGACATCGTCAACTGTAAACAGCTATATAACTACAGCAAACCAATTCAGAGGGAGATAATAATGTTGTATGATCTATATTATATTGAATAATATTGAATTTGGGCAACATAAATTGAGCACTGGGACCTTTTACCTACATATCGTTTGTTCGCCGATTATGTGATAGCTGAGGCTTTCGAGTACATATCATAAGAAACCCCCTTACCACTTATGCTTTAGGAAACAAACCTTTTGGCGAAACTGAACCGTTGTGATAGAGTATTTTTAGGAAAACCTCAAACACATCTGCGTCCAGTTCGAAGAGTTCTATTTCTTTTTTGGTAGCATCGCTAAATTCTCCGTTGAACATTCCGCGAAAATGCTCGGACCATAAAGAAAGAATCTAAGAAATTTATTATGTATTTATATTACAATTATGTTTTTTAAAATGTCTATCACTTTATATGTCAATATATTATGCTTTTAAATGCTATGCAGATGATAAAGGGAAACATATTTTGTTATAAACTGCCAGAAAGTTAGAATGAAAAGACGCACCTGTGAGACCACGTGAAACTTCCTTTCACCAACAATCAGAACTCGATCGTGATCGATGTTTGGATCCTCGAAATTCAGAACTACCGTGCTAAATCAAAGTTTTCCAAAAGTGTTATGCAAAAGTGAATATAGGTTGACAAGGACTCGCTATGCCCGCCCTAGCTGGGGGCTGCGGCCCTCAGACCCCTACAGCCGTGTTGGCTCGGTCCCAATGCGACTGTTAGGAATTGGTAGCTTCGCTGTAGACCTACAGGCGCTGTAGACCTATTTTTGAACTTTTCGTTATAACTCGGTTCAATGCGATTGAGACCAAGAGTGCATAGGAGGGGTTTTTAGTTGGGTGAAGCTTTGTCAGATAAAAAAGTTTCAGCTCAATTGGATCAAGTTTTTGCCTCGTGAATTTTCGAAATTTTCGATTTTTTGCGAATAACTCGAAAACTGCTGAACAGATCCAATCAATATTTGCAGGGTGGAAATTTTTGGTCAGTCATGTTCCGCAACTGAATTGTATGTAAGAATGTTGAATGGGAGTCTCTTAAAGAAAAGAGAGTTCAGTTTTTTTAAAACATCGCATTGTCTTTCAATATGTTTATTCCTACCTATTCATAAAATCCTTTGAATCAGACATTTCGATTGCAAAGGCAGAAATCTAAAAGGGAAGATTATAGTGTCGACCAATATATATCTGGAGTTCATAAAAGTAAAATTGAAAGAAATGCCGGCAAATCAATGGATAAATATAATTTAAATGCAGAAAAATAAATGATTTGCAATCAGACACTTGAATACTGGTAGGATTTATTAGAGGAAATATAGGAGCGAATCTTTTATTAATAAAAGCACATATATTGGTGCTTGTAATTAAGAATTGTAAATTGATAAACTTATGAAAACGGATAGTTTGTTAATGTTTTTGACGTTTTTTCTGTATGTGTGACCTATCGATCAATGGTTTACGTCTAGTCCCCTACGGTTTTCAAAACTGGCATAACGCTACTTGCCAAAAAGGTTAATTTGGTAAGGTTACTGCTTATGATTGTTGACCTTTCTTTTGAACAAGATACGAAAAGAGACGCTTATTTAAAACACGATATATTTATTATTATTTCGAAGAAATTAACTAATTTTTTCAACAAAGAAATCACTTTGATTCTAAAAAACGGAAAAGATGGTTGTTGTTCGGCGCAAACACTGCCTTTTGCGCGTACAATTTGCCTCTTTCTGGCCTTCTTAGGATCCTGGCCATTGCACCCGATGATTGTGGAAGAAGCTCGTTGCGGAGGCCAAACCATGGATCAC
>JAQGAV010001314.1:0-21728 GCA_034691345.1 Phasmarhabditis papillosa
TTTATTGTATACTCCATATACTATAAAACCGTGCAACTCATAGATGTTAAAGAACTATAGCATTCTGTGTAGAACTATCATCGAGTGGAGGCGGTGGTAGTGGATGTGACCTCAATGGCCGCGAATACTGATTCTCATGAACAAAGCCAGAGTCTCCGGAATCCGGTGAGAGGATAGTCTCGCCTATCTGAAACAGAAATATAGCCATTATTCCATTATTTAATATAACTTTAATAATTTTGTAATATAAATACAAACCTCCTCCTCGTCAATAACATAATCAGCTGGCGGTGGTCGACGTGGCGGTGTCTCGGACTCGCGGCGTTGCTAAAATACTTAATTAGCATAAACTGTTTAACAAATGTTTTTAATAAAAAAGATTGGTTTAGTCTCGGTTAGAGGTACCTAGATTCAAAAACAGTTTTAATTCGAAATTTTGATCAAAACTAAAACTTTTTGAACAATTAAACATATATAAGAGTTATACTATCTCATTTGCGACTGCAAAACTCCAAAAAACTACAGTAACCCCGCCGATTTCCCGTGTAAATGAGGGGCGCGCGCAACTTTGAGTTATGTCAAAAACCCATGTCTAGGTACCATTAAGAAACAAGGTGAACTTTGTGGCCACCAACTAACTTTTAATGTTGTCTGATCTAATATAATAAAATGATGTATTACTGAGTGTGTGGTCTGTACCTACCTGATCTAATTGCCAATAGAAAGAGTAAGGATCTCTATGTTCAGTCATAATTGTAGTATCTCCATGCTGTCTTACTCTTACATTATCTCCTCTAGAAACAGCACCATCACGGCTAGCAGCATCTATTGCAGCCAATGACTGTCGGAAGTCTTGATGGGAATAGTCCACAGACATACCTCTGTTACCCTCGTACTGCTCTTGATCGTAATAACCTAAACACACAAAATCATTATTTTTATATTATTCTTTATTTATGCAAACAGTAGAAAACCACGAGGTTAAATTTGGATGACTGCTTTAATTTCTGAGCATTCCCGTAAAATGGCATGGTACTATCATCTACCAGCATTTCCGATATAGACTTTCGAATTAACTGTTAAACCAATTAAACTTATAAGCATAACTATTTTGCGCCGTAAATTTTGCAACAGCCTTCAAAATGGTTATATTTCGGGAGTTTCATTGGCTTTCTAGCTAGCATTTAACTCTGTTGTATGGAGCTTAAAATGACTTCTTGCTATATGTACAACTAACAGCTAAAGAAAAAGATTATAGAAATAAATGCTTACTCTTATTTAATAATCAAGTGAGTTAGAATAGTTACATCTATATACAGTACACAACTGGTATAAGTTTAAAGGACTGTAACTTAATGGAATAGTGCGCATGTATACAGACAAAAAAAGCGTTAATAAATATAATAAAGTAAATAACTTTAATAAATACCTGCTTCACCGATATATCTTCTATTACGGGGGTCGGCCCGGTCTATTTGCTGGTTGTGAGCTACGTACTCTTCTTCCTCAATATTATAGTCTTCAGACTGTCGATAGGCAGAATAACCGCCCCGATTATCCTAAATTAACAATATTAATAATGTTTTTTTATAATAATAATAATAATAATAATGTTATTTAAACTATTAAAGACAGTATTATTAATAATAATGTTATTTAAACTATTAAAGAGAGTATTAATATTAGTAACATGATTGTAGTAGAGGAATGACTGTTTACCGCCGGTGGCTTGCGCGAGTTGCGCAACTCATTTGCCCTAGATCTAGCCTGTGCAGTCATGAAGATCATTTTGTTGTTGGGTGGTCTACCAAAGCGCGTCCCGCAGGACGGGAACACCCTTGAATATAAGTCATGATAAAAGATTAGATTATTAAATCAACAATGCTCTATGGTACTAATTACGGTTGAATGTGTTTCGGTTCAGTTTCACGTCAAGTTCAAATTTTCAAGTA
Organism: Phasmarhabditis papillosa; assembly: GCA_034691345.1. Lineage (NCBI taxonomy): Eukaryota > Metazoa > Nematoda > Chromadorea > Rhabditida > Rhabditidae > Pellioditis > Pellioditis papillosa. The sequence continues at coordinate 1,953 of JAQGAV010001314.1, forward strand.
ACTCGAAATTTCAAGTTTTTTCAAGTTCACTTTAACAAATCTAGTACTAATCTATTATAATAATGATTGTAAAAACTAAATTATCTAAATGGATAGCAGTAACAAGCTTTTTTGTATAGTTTACCTGCCAAGTTTTCAATGTAAAATATTCTTTTAACATGAATTCATCGCGGATTTGAAAATACTCATAGTCAAAAATTTCCCATTTTCTGTTTTTAGCACGGGTGGCGGTAGTTATTTGTGCAGCTGGTCTTGCCAACAAAGATCCGAACAACATGCTAGGATCACTTTATTTTTAAAACGGGTGGTTCAATATCCGGTCGGTTTATTTAGGCTTTGCCGGGTAATCGCCTATGAGGAAAACCAATTTGCAAAATAGGATTAAAAAGTTACAAATGAAACAGAAAAATATAGTTAAAAACAGGACTTGGCTTGAATTGAAGAACAAAAAAGTTCGCAAAGCGCGATAGTGGCAATGGTTAAGCCGTTGCGCAAACTCTTTGCTGCGCAAATGAGTTCTTATGTTATTAAGATTTGCGGTAGGTGGGAGGGGTGGCGTGCCGCCGAGGCAGGCCTAACAGCTGAGGGCTGACGGCGGACCGAACCTGTCCCAGCGAGCTTATGAGCAAGACAAAGTAAATGGAATAAGTGATAAATACACAATGCTAGATCCACTTGAACGTGTACGCGAGGGCAAATGCCACCTCTGAGATTACGTGAAATGAAACGAGAAACTGGACCTTGCTTACAGAACTATGTAATACTAGCTACAGTGTCAAATATGTTATATTTTATCATAGTTTATTTTTATTGTATACTCCATATACTATAAAACCGTGCAACTCATAGATGTTAAAGAACTATAGCATTCTGTGTAGAACTAACCTTGCTTCAAAATGTTGTCTTTTAGATGTTTTTATTTGTTTTATATACTTTTTCATTCTTTTAGCTAAGTGTGGCAATTGATTGCTTTCGTGCTGGATTTTCGAAGAAACAAAGCGGAATTTAATTAGCGAAAACGGAAACGATATAAACAGACCACACCGGGAGAAAAGAATCTACTTGGGCGGTATTAGAACGCCACCAAGGAGAAAACCAACAATAACTTTATCCGTGGAAATGAGTTTAAAGGCAGTGAAAATAGTGTTTATATGACATCTAGATATGTTTTAAAGCGGAAATTAAGTAAAATAGACCACCTATCAACAAACGTCAACAAAAGCTGGCGGCTAAAAAATAAAAGAAACAACAGCTGTCGGTAGTGACCAGTCTGGGTAAAAAGACCACCTTCTTAGTATTCATCTTGGCGTATTTTATGTTAGAGCTTATAGTTAGTAGCAAGTGTTCGAAGTTAGCGAAGCAGTTTGAAAACAAGAAGAGTATTTTGTTTTTCAGCACTATATATAAGGTTAACGGATGTACAGTCCTTTAAAGCAGCTCGTTATTTCCGGCGACTTGCCGTTGATGCTGGCCTTTTGTTTAAAACGAACGTTTGTTGTAGGTGTCAGAGTGAAGAGAGGGGAAATCGATGTCTATGGGGCCCCGCTGTTGGCAGACTTTAGCAGCACGCAAATGACAAACTAATGTATCATACAATACAAATTCATCTATTATTGCTCCTAGAAAACTTATCAGCATGCGCTATAATCACATTAGTATCGCAGCGCCAGTGCAGCGTACAGCCCGCGCTCTACGTAAGGCGCAAAGCTCAAAATTCAAATCAATACAAATACACAAAACACCGTGAATAAGGATAAAAAAGAAAAAGTGCTATGGCTATGATGGCGATGGCACAAAATGGAGGCCACTCAACGACGGCGGCACTAAGACCACCCAACACTCAAATGGGCTAAATTGACAGAATTCATTAGGATTGTGGAAAACTAAAGAAAATGAACACATAATTCAAGAGGCATTGTAGCGCAGAGGTGACAATATTGGCCGTAGAGCGAGAAAATGTTCTAAACTTATTGAAAGCTTCAAAAATTCAAGAGTTTCACCAGTTTTACCCCGATTCTCCGGCTTTAAAATCTAGCCGTTTGTGCAAAATGACTGACATATGTAGATTAGGTCTTTAAACTGACATGGTGGTCTGGCCGCTATTATCCAGCAGTGTGGTCTTCCTTCCACGACTCCATTATTGAACCCGGAAGCGTTTGGGAGAAACTGGAAGAGGGCTGCCAATAATTTGCAGTAGCTGCTTTTGCTAGATTATACCCTGGAGGAATGATCTAATGAAAGGAGTAAAGCGGAAGAGAAGAATGTTTTTGTAATAGAAAACTCCTACTATGGTTAGAATAAATGAAGAAACTGTGCTAAATTAAGAAAAAACTCTTTGAATATCGGAGTCAAAATCAACTTAAACTTTCGGTAAAGAACAATATTTACTTACAAAGACGCTTTGTAAAATTAAAATGTAATTTAAAATGTAAATAAGCTCACTAATTTCGAAATTGAATGTTTTCTTGTTTAGTCTTTATTAGAAATCGATCTGCTTGAAAAAGTCAACAATTCCGCTGCGGAGTTACGCGACAGGGTGGTCTTATGCACTCGCGACCACCCATCACCAAAAAGAGCCCACCTCACATAGATCGCGCACTTTTATTGTGAGAAGAACACAGGTGGAATAAAGCATAAGGAAATAAACATTATATAAATTTAAATATTGTGAACAATATAACATAAGTTTATAGCATAGCAGGAAGTAACTTTCGTAGATTAACTTTTAGCTAGCCTACCACTCGGTCATCGGTGACAAAATGAATAGTTGCTTCTTCGGATCCTTGACTTTCTTGTCTCATCTGCTGCTCCATTTGTCGAGAATGAAACTCGGATCGGCCGTTCTTCTGCATTGCAACCGACTCCTGTATGCGAACTCGCGAACCTAAATGACATTATATTATAGTGTAAGAGTTAAACTAGAACCTTTTAGTCATAAAAAGAACTCACATATTTATAATACACTATTTAAATATTATTAATACGGTCCATTCCTCCTTGGGAGACAATGTATTGACAGTATAATAGCTGTATTTGTCTACCAATAAGCCTATTTATTGGATGAATAATTGTAATACTACATATTCCTTTAAAAGCATGTAAAAGTGCCCTAATAGCACAACTCACCTTCAACCATTTAATGCGTGTTTCTTCACCACAACTGTGCTCCAGGGCACTTAGCGCTTGTCACAGAAGAGAGGAGGCGCCTAGAGACAGTCAGGTGGGCGAGTCAATCGGCCAGCCGAGCAACCAGCAGATCGGGTATCAACACCTCCAACACTCCCCCAATACCATCGCGCGCTCCAGTTTCACATCTTGCGCCATAATTCAAATTATGCTTTCAGAGATTTTCAAACGAGCTTCAAGCAGGGCTGCGCACTGGCTGCGCACGGTTCTCCTGGCCGGTCCGGCCCGGGAATTTTCCGAAATGAAACCGGTCCGGCCCACAATTGCTAGAAAATTTTCAGGTTAATAGTTAGGTTACTATTTCTCATCAGGAAATTCCATTTTCTGCCTCTATTTTTTATTAATTTATGTAATTTAAGTTGACAATAATAAACAAAAACATAGACGAATTTCAAAATAAAATTTTAAGTGTTCAAATTATGCTTAAAAGAGACACCTTTGTGGGCCCAACGGGCAAACCCTGGCTTCAAGGAACCGCACGTGGTTAACTAACCAGCCTTCCAATACTTCTAAGTAAATGGTTAAAAGCGACGTCAAACAACTATTTGTGATAGTTACTCTACTAAAGATATAGAAGATCACTAGATTGTCAGCTGGAGTGCGCCACTGTGTAATTCTGGGGAACTTAGTCTATATAATTAGCTGAGTTGCCTATTAATGTCTAACCATCCTGGATGGGTCCATCCCATGCCATAGAACCTGCACCCGGCCGGGGCGGGCGCTGAGGGTAAAAGTCAATAAATACACTTTTTTTAGATTTTACGTTAAAGGCACGGTACACTCAAAAATTCATTTCAAATTTTATTGTTTTAAATCAATCAGCCTTAAAAGTTATGAAAAATGATATAAATAGCAAAAAAATTGAGGAAAAATGAACGATTTTAAGAAAAGTTGCGATTTGGGCTTATCTAGCTCAAGGGAAGTGGGTTACTGTAACTGACTTGAGTGAGAAATAGTCGGGAACTATATGTGGTTATAATTAGAAAATTCTTCGTGAGATTCATGTTTTTTGGCCCAGATAATGGTAGAAATGTTTGTAGATTTTCAAAATTCCTTTTTTGTTTTCTTTCACGTTTCTAAAAAAAAAAATAGAAAAATCAACAGCATCTTGTTGTTTTTTGCTATAGACTTATTTTGAATCAACTCTACATTTTGATTTCTTTTTCACTCAAATATTTTAGTAGTAAAGAATTTTTCAGAAGTTATTACAAGGTGTGTCTTTTGATCGATTCTTACATATAACCCCATTTCTCTCAAACCCGTAAACTCCTTATCTCAATGAGACAAAGTCGTTCGTGTGAGCAATGCGACTGGAGTAAATCAGTGGTAATACAAACACACACATACACATGATAAGTCAACAGCATCTCTCAGAACAAATAGTGAATTTGCGTCTAGAGTAAAAACTTTGAGCGCTTGCCAAAAGTCAACAAATACAAAAACCTTGGGGCTCTAAACGGTGAAAAAATTTTTTATTTATAAGAAAGTTTAAAGTATTCAAGTTAACAGCTATTCGTACAATATTCTCAGCTATTATCAGTTTGCAGCTGATTTTCTTTCCGCCTCTTTAGTGACCTCAGTGTCCCTTTGTGTTTCTTTCCATTTAAATGTAAATTCCTAAAACGAAAAATTATCAGCAAACTCCGCAAATGCGCACCAACAGTTCGTCCCAGTAACAAGTATGTTGCACACGTCACATTCATACGTTTTATTAGCATCTTCAATAGACTGCATATTAGACGACGACTAAATACTCCATGATTATGAATAAATAGTAAAACAAATAGGCGAACATTTTCTCGCCTAATTCTATAGTTAAACAAGACGGATAACAATGCTGCCACGTAGCAATTTTCTCTCCAGTTCTTGTAAATATCGCATTGTTGAAAATACAGGCTTCAAGACTACCTGCAGACCAGCAAACCTTGCTTGGCCAGACCCGTGCATAGTGTATAGTCATTTCTGATAAATTTTTGTATTTTTTTTTGAGATTTTTATAAAATTTTGGTGAAAAATCACAAAAATTGCCATAAGATTTTTGTGAAAGGCCAGGCCCGGCCCGCCAATTTTTTCCGAAGCCGGGCCCGATGAGAGGTCTGGCCAGACCCAATTTGCAGCCCTGACTAAGCGTAACATAAGTCAAGCGGGTGACATTAATTCCAAACTAACTACTAATTTATTTTAAAGGGTTCCATTTTTTCGACAAGAAACTAACTTCTTCGCTGAATTCTTCGCCGTTCATCCATCTGTCAACCAGAACTAGGCCATTATCGATATATGTATATGGATCGGACGTATCCATCTTTTTTATCGATGGCAGCTAGAATGTTAGAAATTAAGCATTTTCGACAGATTCGAAAACAAACCATTCTTTCATTTTTTCGACCTATGAGCCGGTTATTAACCCATGATCTCTGAGCACGAGAGTACTGACGCGTGTGTAGCTTAACACCTTCTAATCTAGAGGCTTATATTATTTATCATGCCAAATGCAATATCGATTACCCTTCTTCGAATAATTTATCTCCCACTTGACTATTTCGTTGTTCTTCCGTTAATCGAAGAAAAGGCATGAACTCTTTCAATCCAATACACTGCATAATGCCATGAGTGAGATCATTTAAGACTGAATCATGCTGAAAATAAAAACTTCAATCTCGTACAAAACTAGAAATTAACCGTTTGATAAAAATCAATCAATTCCTGCCTTAGTCCTCCATTTCGCATCTTATCAACGCGTGAGTTTAATCTGCTGTCCAGTACAGATAGAGATGCATCTAATGATAATATCTGTAAACGATAAACACAACTACAGGATCAAAGCTTACCAGAGTATCCGTATAGCGTAATACCTCTTTGGATGTTGAATTATGTTTTTTCAGATGATCACTTTTCCGTATTCCTAGAAATAATGATATCGCTGTTTAGCGAAAATAACCGACCAGTGAGTTTGAAAATCTCCACCGCTCTTCTCACACGAAACGTATTGTTGGGATGCAAAATGGCAGCCGAATCAGGATCCACCTAATTTGAAACCTGGTTAATTCGCTGTTCAGGTTTGTGCAACCTCTTTAAGTAAGTTGTAAAGCTGCTCAGGCGACATTTCATCGAACTCAGAAGATATTTTTGAGGATTCTGAAACTAACAAATTTAAATTTTACAGAAATTGAGATATAACCTATATTCTCATGCCCTATCAAAGTATTGTTGAACAAAACAGATTCAGCGTAATAGGTAGTGCCTCCCACAATTATAGGAATTCGACCTCGAGAAAATATGTCCTAAAGATAAATGACCCTATTGAGTAGAACCAGAGAATGATACCTCCATTAAACCTGTACATTGCTCTCTAAAAAGATGAACATTATATTCTTCCGAAGGCTCCAAAAAACTCATAAGGTGATGTGGAATGCCGCTCATCTCCTCAAGTTTCACCTTATTGGTAGCAATATCAAGTCCTGATGAATTAATTAATAATTCAGTAAGAGATTTAGCACTACCTTTATAAAGTTGCTGAGAATCCACACTAATCACCTCTCCATCATATTTTTTGGCTATAGCTATTCCCAAATCGCTTTTACCTGTACCCGTGCAGCCAATAACAAAGACTACCTAGAAAATACGTGACGCGACTAAAAATTACGGCCACTTACCGGCCTCTTGCGTGCCATACGTACGCTAGAATGGAAAAGTCGCAACAGCTGAAATTCAATCTAAGGGTTTTCAATCAACATTGCACCTAACAACGAGTAAAACTGCAGCCAAACAATCAGTAAAAACGTAACGAAGAAAAACAAAACTTTCATTAACAGGTGGCAATCAGGTTAAATAACAACAGAAGTGAAATTGTTACTATATAGGAAATGATGCGATGAATTTATAGAGTCTTGAAAAAACTCTGAAGGTCAGAGAGCGCTCGAGCTCGATGACTGATCTGATTCTTTGTTGATTTGTCCATCTCAGCATAGGTTACATCATATCCGTCTGGCTAAATATAATGCAGAATATATATTTAACTTGAAAATAATTACCTGAAAGCAAGGATCCCAGCCAAAATCAGGCGGTCCTCGAGGGGCTACAATTTGACCAGGGCATCGGCCATCAAACACCTTTACAGGTTTACCCTTTCCTTCCGTGTACGCGAATACACACTGAGCATAAGCAGTCTTATCTCTAAATCCATCTAAAGTAAGGTAAATAAAATAAAATAAACACACAACAGACCTAGCATCTTATGCAGCCCTTCGGGTCCTAACTTTGTCAGAAACCATTTAATGTAAGGACCAGGAAGTCCACCCATAGCGTTGAAACAGAGACCTGTGTCTTCCACCTGATCTATGTTTTAAATAAATACAGGGAAATTTGATATACCAGAACTGGGCCTGAAACATGTTCAGCCGCTTCTTGACACTTTTTTTTTGCAATGAATAATGGATCACCTTGATATTCATCTAAATCAACATCAGAATTGCGAACCTAAAGATAACTTATAAGTATATTATTTACATAAACATCCACCTCAAAACTAGTGAGTATTGCCTTCACTTCAGCTAACTTTCCAGCATTTCCCGTGACAAATGTGATGGAACGAGTCATGCCCTACGAATTCTAATACGCTGTATAAAAACAATACAACCAAATAAGAACATCCGCATATCAGAGAAAGCAAAGAAGATCACAACAAATTATAGATTTTATTAGCATAAAATACGTCTACTCTCTAATTTCGACCTATCCCTTTCACAATCATAAAAAGTTGACACCAGCTCCGACATGGAAACCGCCACGAGCTGAATCGCCAGGCACGTACTTCAGTGGATGAACATAGTTTAATTCTAGTCGGAAGATATTCTTGAAAACGAATGTAAGCCCTGAAATATTTGTTGATCAGTGACGGTTAATAAAAAAAACAAAAGTTCTAAAAATACTCACCGACACCAGCTGATACTCTGAATTTGTCGTTAAGATCCTGTAAAACGGTCCTCGATCTCACAGAGGCAACACTTCCGCCAGCTAGAAAAGCGTGGGCATACAACATATTTGGAGGAAATAGGGGTCTATAGAGGTGAAGTACGCCCGCGACTGAAGTTCCCCCACCAATGCAACTAGCATCAGATCTTACCTAAATTGCAGGTAAATTGGGAAACATATAAACAACAAACTCCGAGAGTATTGAGACCAAACCCGCGAATATCCTGTTGGCCTCCCAAGTAAAGTCTATCGAGGAGATGAATTTCGGTCTCTCCAAGTGGTCGTATCCTCCTCGCTTGTAGGGAGAGTGCCAGGATAGCTTTTAATGGCAGAGATGTGGCAGCCTATAATAGGGTATATCCAATACAACAGCGTCGCACATCGTACTAACTTGTAGATCCACCTGATGTTTTAAAAACGAGGCATCACCGAAAGGTCCTGCATATTCCTGGGATACTCTTCCTATAAAACAACAATATAATATCAGTATATAAATGACACAGAGTTGCGGAATCAACGGCTCTACTGAAAAAGGAACTAACAAAATCACTTGAAGGAAATATGCTTCCAATACTCAAAGTTGTATATCGATCATGTCGCATTGGTATAACTATTCTCAAACGAACCAAATAGTCCCTTGGTTGCCAAAAGAGGCCGGTCACGATTATCATAAGCTAAGCTATTTTCCAGAGAGAATTTTATGGTATGACCAGCATGTTCTCGGACTGTAAAGGATGCCTCATCACCAGCTCGGAGAGTTCGCCATATCTGAAATAGGCAATTTTGTTTTGTTTTTGAAATCATTTATACCGCGTTCAATTTTGTACTATGAAGAAACCGCTTAGCCCACAGCTGTCCATTGTAATGTAGAACAAACGCATTTTCATCAATATTCGACTGGTTCCAGGGAAGATATGCGAGTGACCTGAAAACAATAATTCGTCGGACAATATGCTATACTACCTGTAAAGAGTCGCTCCGCAACTGGAATATTTCTGCCACCCGAGAGAAGGTTTCAAAACAGATAAGTTGAAGTTATGATCACCCTGATAACGGAAAAGATGTTAATTATTTAAATAAAAACGATACCTTGACTGTGTAAGTATAGCTGGTATTAACGGATTCACCTCTCCCACCAACACTTTGTTTTCCAGCGTTCAGAGACATATCTGCATCTCCCTGAGTACTCATGCCTGCTTTTACACCGAGAGTGAAAGGCTAAAACATAAATACAATTGCTTCTCCTAATAAACAGACCTTGTGCTCTTTGACCACAAAGTTGACAATATATCCATTTGTGGAAGATCCAGTATCAATAATTGGCAAAACATTCTCTAGTAAGCCAACTTCCTAGAAAACCGCACTACAGAGGATACATTTGATAAATACCTGCATGTGGACAGCTGCCAAATGAGAATTAGTCACCAATTCATCTAGGTTTCTGCTTTTGTAAATTCCAGTGATCTAAAAAAATTTGAATGTAAAGGAAGGAGCATATATGCAACCTCTGACAGCAGGGCGTCATTCTTAGTAACACGAACTCCATGAAATTGGACAGCTTCCACCAAAGAAGGAGCCCGTTCAGCTTTCTCCAATAGGACGGATGCTTTGTGGAAAACTTTCTCCCCTCCCATTGACGGGCCTGGATATACTTTTAAAGTTCCAAATTTTTATTTCAAATAATTTCTGGAGCGAACCCACAAAATAGTTGACCTATTTAAAAAACATTTAATTAACAAATTAGCAAAATAAAGGTAACAATCACGAAGGATAGATCATACTATGTTCGCAAAACGTCGGCATCTTCTGTGTTCTCTTCATCTACCCCGCCTAGATGAATCTTTTCTTTGACGATCTGGTCGGAGGGATAAACTGATAAACCTTCGCGATTCAATGATAACTTTAAAAAACTGATTAAATATAAGTGCTGAAGTTAGTATTTACCTGTTGCATTTCTTCGATCTCTTGACTGTCCATTTTTTTCTTCTCGGCTAATACTTTTTCATACATTGGAATATATTCATTCTTGTATTCATCTACGCACTTTCCAACCAAGCGCATAACCTCGTCCATACCTTCTCCGGTCACAGAAGAAACGGCAACTGGAGCTCACTTTTTTTTTTGAACACAATGAAAAATATACCTGTCTTCAAATCACTGTAGAATTCATCCAAAACAAGCGAAAGCGATCTGCTGAGGTCATTCATGTAAGAGCTGCGTGCTTCATCAAGAGCGTCTCCGAACTTCTCAAAATCAGTCATCCATTTTGTAGCAAAAGTAGGATTTACAATATCAGCCTGACAAAAATGAAGTAGAAAAAAAAAGATTTCGCACCTTATTAAAAACAATAATAAATGGTAATTTTGTCCGATATAGAATAGAACACGCATAAAGCATATTCGACATAAATGTAGTGGGGTTGGTAGCCCTAGCAGAATCAACTACATAAACGACAACCTGAAAACGACAAATGTATATATATATAAGCACACACAACTTGCCGTTGGATGACTACTAGCCAGCGAATCAGTTATGATGCTACCACTAGCACTCCATGTAAACGCTTCAATCTGACCTGGAGTGTCGAGTAAACAAGCGCTGTATTGAGGTGCTCGAGCTCTAATCATATTCAGAACCTGGTTCATATCTTTGGTAAGAAAACTCGAGAACGAATACCTGATCGAACCGAGTACACATTAAATTTAGACAGGTGATAATAGCACCATTAGGTCCGAGTCCATATTCCTTCATCACCTCTTTATATTTAACCGTGTCTCGAATATCGATATTCGCTGGGTAAGGAATCTTAAAATTACACATATTTGACAAATTGAATTGCAAGAAGTTACTTTATGCACAGCCGGATCAAGATTGATTACATAAGGAGGCGTCTTCTTAGAATGGAGATGAGCTGACAATCGCTGAAATGGAAATATAGACCCCCCTAAAACCAAAAAACTAAAACCTGCACGAAAGATGTTTTTCCCGAGCCTGCCATTCCAAGTACTAAAATACTCGGAGGGATATTGGGATCGGGCCCGCGAGACAAATTTTTCTCGGCGCTCGAACTTGGCGGGCTACTCATCTGAAAGCACTGCATGGTAAAACGAAATAAATGTTAACAAAATGCATTCTCTGATCGATCATATAGCGTAATTATCGTAATAGCAACATGGATAAAACAAATTTATCTCAGGTTTTGAAAAATCAATACAAAGACTAGATCAGTGAGCAAAAAAAACGAACAAACTATATACAAAAACATGCAAAAGAAAAAAAAGTGAACTGCTTCATAAAATACAAGTGACAAAAGTTAAAAGTAAATGGCAAACAGGATGGATTAGATCAATTTCACCCCGTTGACATTTGGCTGAGGATCGTCGGGAATAGAATTCAAAGACGATTGGGACGAAGATACTGGAGGGGCGAGAGAGCTCATCTAAAAAATAAATAAAAAAAAACAATTAAATATGTCTCACTTGTTTTCTCACGCTTCCTGGTGCACAACCCTTGACTATACGAAAAGGATTAGCCTTCGATGACTGCAAAAATGTTGCGGGAAGATCCAAAACGTCACATATAGCCTGAAGCTTGATGGTGCGAGCTGACTGTCGACCCTATATTAACCATGATTTGGTAACTATTTTATGTAAAACCAACCTTAGTTAGGCGCTGCTTAGCAGCCATACATCTAATATGATCATCAAAAACAAACTTAGCGGTAAGGACAGCTTGCCTTTTCTAAAGTTACATAAGCTCATACGATAACAATAATACCAACCTTTGCCCTAGAAGGCTGCGCTTCGACGACTACGTGAAGTGCACGGGAATCCGAAGGATCTCCGTTGATTTGAGTGTCCTTAGAAATGAACTTAATAAGACATTAACAATTTCAATTACCTGTAGAAGCCCAACAAATCGAACAATTGCCCAACCCGCCTTTTTCGTGTCAGGTTCAACTAGAATTAGTTGGAGACGATCAGTAACCAGGAACCGCGGTTGTCGATCACCTTTGTGAAGATGCACAGTGCAGGACAATAAGTCACAATTATCTAAATAACGTTTCATAGAGGAGCAGCAAATTTAGATTCGTACTTAGATTGATACAATCTCCGATACCAACAATATGCTCATTATTAAGACTAAGAGGAAGCTGCCCATCAACTTCCCCCAACAAGTCTTTCTCAAGTTTTCGAACATGTAAGTACATCTGAATCAACTGAAACTGGTAATTGTATGGTAGGATAAAGGGAACCGACTGACACCGCGAACTCGTTCTTCAAAACCCGAAGAGAGTCGTTTGTGCAGTGGTAGTCCAGACAGAGCCGATGCCGCTGGAGGAAGCAGCATTTCATAGCCCATATAATCCAAACGAATATGATTGACCTTAAAAATTAGTCATTAATATAGCCAAGAGCAAGTTCGCACTTCGAATTCTGCATACTCATCCTCGAACCACTCAAGAAACAAATTTTCACTGTTTACAAATCCAGATAGTCTATCAACAAGTGATATACGGACAGATGAAACGGAATCTGACATACTAGTATGCATCTGAAATTTATCATTGGTTAATATGCTAGCACGACATTAAACCTGATCAGCATCAACCGCTAGCAACATTTGACGCAAAACTAGGCAACAAAGTTCTAATGTAATAGGCCTCAAGCGATTGTCTTCCTTGCCTGCTGTCATTACTATGGATAAGAATGCTTCCATAATTCGACAATCACATTTCATAGTGTCAAAACCGGCAGGAAACGTCAGAGCCTGAATGATTAATAAAGTTTGCAACTCAATTTTATCCGAATACGCACTTCAATGCCTATCTCAACGCCCTGTGTGTTATTCCGAGAACGTGAATTGGGAAGAGTGGGCACACGGGCGGCTGCCAAGAGTTCACCGACATCCGCTAAAGCATTAATATATTTTATTGAGAAATAGGTATAGTGCTATTTTATAACTAGCAAGCTATCAATTGGTGTTCTAATAGAAAATGTGCAACCTTAAGCATGCATAAATAAAATTACAGAACGACATTCAAACTCACATTCTTCAAATAGTCGTGGAAATGAGGATATTAAGTTATCTAACTATACACATACCTTTATTCTGTAACATAGAGTAAATAAGCATCAGTCCAAAAAAAGAGGTATAGTCATCATTTCTACTAGTATCGAAAGATCCAATAAGTGCGTCGAAAAACACTCGATTCTCAATCTCATCATGTTCTAATACACCACTGGGTTCTGGGGTAGGCTCCAGTGCAAATGAATCACCAGCACGGATCCAATGAGTAGATAGAACTCCGGAGCTTTCGAAAAGAAATGCGGTGAGAAAACGCTCCACGGTCGGCTTATGGGAAACCACCTAGGTGCACAAAGTTTTACAATTGGTAAAAAAGAATACAAACCAGTAAAAACTGCGAGAACAAAAATAGGCTCGATACCGGTATCAATAAAATGGAAGAATTATGCTTTCGTGGTGCCAAGCTGCTCAAGAGCAATGGAAAAAGATATCTAAAACTGATCGTTGACGACAAACACAAGATCAACAACACACCTCGAAGAAACGAACACAGAAAGGTTTTCAGCAATGGCAGGAATATCTAGCATTTCTCCAATATAATGTAACAGATCAATAAGATCGTCAACCTTGAAATACATTATCAATACTATCGAACTACTGTTATCGTTTCTTACCTTATCCCGTAAGCGTTCTCTATTAGCAATAACATTTTCCGCAGAACGGACAAAAGTATCCAAGTCGATTGACAGACATACAAGACTATCTATGATGTTGCATAAATAGTCCTAAGAAAACTAACAATATAGGAAACTTAAAAAAATCATACCTTAGTATTTTTTACCACAAAATTTAACATTGCAGAGTCATCCACTCTAACGACATTCAAAAATATATTCCTCACAGCTATGCGAACCATACTTTCATTCGAATTAAAAAGCCGCAAAGAGTCTGTTAGCAGCGGAAACTCATTCGTTGTCTGTAGGGGTTTGAATATTATAGAAAACAATTTAAAAATAACCTCATTGAAGAAAAAGTGAATTGTAAAGGCATTCAACTTGAACGAAAGCGTTTTCAGAAAGGATATATAGTAAGCCATAATTTCTTCATTGGTAAGATCAAATTTATGGGTAATTATGGAGTTCACATGATTGTTACTGAGTAAGAAATCTAAAATAGGTTTATATATTGAGTATTTTAGGATTACCTACATAGCGATGTTTCGTGCCTAATATTTTCAAAGAGAATATTTAAAGTCTGTAATAACTGAACATTAAGAGAACCGCTATCTTGTTTCATTATTTCCAGGAAGAAACAAAGCATCTGCCTTTCCAAGAAAAAGCTAAAATATATATGTTACTTTGGTTCAACCGTAGAATACCTACTCAAATACCGAGCTGTCATTTTGATCTCCCCATATTAAAATTTCTGCAATGGCTCGCAAAGACTCCACCAGAATCTTTTTGTTGTTCTCGGTAACCTTCTCATTCTTAACAAGAACACCATGCAAGTATCTGAAAACTAAATGAGGAGCAAAAATCCTATATAAAACTAACTTCAAATATTCAAGAGAATGGGGGTTTTTGGGCTTCCACAGAGATGAAGAAGAACCACCGATACGCCGGAACATTTCAGCTTCTCACAGATTCATCTGAAATATATAGCATACTAGAGAGTTAGTGTATATATAAAATACTCTTATTAAAAAGATAATATTAAAAAATGTAAAGAGATCCACAAATGAGAAAAGTTCATTTTCACTACGCCGTTTTATTAACCACCATGGCCAGTGACCATAGTATAAACGCCCGGCCGGGCACGATCAAAACCTCTTTCATTCACGAATAGCTTAGATAACTCGGTTCGTATTGAATCTATTAAAAAAGGGTCTGCTGCATTCAATTCAGCATCAAATTTTTCACCTTCAATTTTTTGAGTTTTTTATTTTTACTTCGAAACTTGAAACTTGGAGGGGAGATGAAGATTCAGCCACCCAACACTCATGTGCACCTTTATTCCAACTAAAGTGTTAAAACGCAGATTAAATATTTTTCCTCGATTCCAACATATTTATGGCCGGCCATGGCCCAGGGTTGGCAAAAGTGCGGGCCGGACTTTCGAAACCTATCAATAATGCTCCAAAATTTCCAATTTTTTTTTTCAAAATCAAAATCGGCCATCCTCAACTAGAGTTGGGGGTTTGGGCCTTGAGCCCGAGCTTCGGTTTCGGAGAAAACGTGCTTTCGGGCTTCGGGCTGAAAACGGGCTTTAACCAAAACGAGCTTTCGGGCTTCGGGCTGAAAACGGGCTCAAACGGGCTTTGATCAAATCGGGCTTTCAGGCAGATCTCATGTTCGAATTTCGGTCTACGGCTCTTTTTTTCGGGCCGAGCTGCCCAACTCTAAAGTATACAATGATTGCTGACTGATTTCGCAGCGGATTTCATCGGGGGGTCGCGCTATTAAAGGTCTGCGGGCGGAGGTCTCGCAGTCGATAGTTGCCAATGACGTGGTAGACCAAAACAGGACGTTGAGAAAATTTATTTTGACGTTGATAGGTGGATTGAGTGAGGTTATATCGTTATGTATATTATGTATATAGTTTTATAACTCACATTTTATAGCTAAATTGCGTCTTAATCATGCTTTTGATTCGCTAAGGTTTTTATTAATTTTCGTTCATATTTACTTTTTGTGTGTTTGACACATTTTGGTAATTTGGTATTTTCATCACTTTTTCCCGGTTACTGAGTTTATTTTGAGGTTTGAGTGACGAACTATGGTGCTACTTGCAGCTAGTGTGTTTTCCAAAAATGGAAAAGGTATCTTCGTATTCATATATATAATAAAAAGTATATTCTATTTTTTCCAGCACTTCTTGCTCGAGTCTTTGTAAGTGATATGACCAGAGCTCGTCTTGAGGGGCTACTAGATGCTTTTCCGAAATTGATCGGCAACGATAAAGATTCAGGTTAGTAGTATCTTTATATTGCTCTTCGTTTGAAATATGGTTAGCCGCCAAATACGCACAACATGAAACAAAATCTATTAATTTCTTGTATGGGCGATCTGTTCTTATTTTTTGTGTATAGCATCAAATTGTTTCAGCGCAACGGCAGCATACCTTCATTGAAACTGATAGTGTTCGATATGTTTTTCACCCGTTGGATAACATTTACGTAACTTTGGTCACTACAAAAGCTTCAAATATCCTGGAGGATCTTGAAACGCTGCGATTGTTCTCGAGAGTGGTGAGATGACATGATTTATTATTTCAGTATCTTTCAAATATTTAAGATTCCTGAATACTGTAGATCAAACGAAGAGAAGGAAATATTGGCTCATGCCTTTGATTTGATAAACGCTTTTGACGAGGTAGGCTTCATTTTTAGGTTGCTTTTAATAATTTTCTTTAAATTCAGGTTGTTACCCTGGGATACAGAGAAAGTGTAAACCTGGCACAAGTCAGAACTTTCACTGATATGGATTCGCACGAAGAACGAGTATTTCTGCAAATTAAAGAGGTTTTCCTGTTTTAATTTGCAATGTTTTACTCAATACTATAGGCACAAGAAAAAGCCGCTAAACAGGCCATGGCTGAAAAGGCCAAGGAGCTCAAACGTCAACAAAAGGATGCTGCGCTAAATAGAGGACTGAACAGACCTTCAGGTACGTAGACCAGGTCAGGGCTAGTGTGAGTCGACGCCACATTTTTGACAAAGGGGGGTTCCATACAATTTTTTATAAGGGGTGATCCTCAATTTTTTTGAAGATTTTTATAGAAATGCGCATACACAACGCGGCCCCAAATATTTTTTTTGGAAATTTTAATAAAAGGAGGTTCCGCAAAAAAATCCTGCTTTACCAATTTTCAGCTTTGGCCCAGTCCTGACGTAGACTAGATGTTGTAATAATAAGTCTATGACATGCTAATTATTATTGTTGTCACTGATTGCAATTCTATTTTTCAGGATCTTCTTTTGGCTCTGGTATATCTTCTTCTTCTATACCACTGGCTGCAGTTTCTGAAGCTCCAGCAATTTCCAAACCAACTATTCCCAAATCCCTAGGCGGTGGCAAGGCAATTTTTTTTTCAAGTTATTTTCATTCTTTTCGTTATCTAGGCTCTCAAACTTGGTGTGAAAACAAAGGACGAAGATGAATTCCTATCACAGCTTAGGCAACAAGGTCAGAATATTGCTCCTGTTGATAAGAGGATTGCCGAAACTGGCTCTGCTCCTGCTGCACCTGTTTCAAACGTAAAACGTGAGCCGGTACACATACGCGCCGAGGAAAAGATATCAGCATCCATTAGCCGTGATGGAGCCGTTAACTCTGCAGAGGTATTTTATAGGTGTTTTTCCCCTTAAAATGGTTATTTATAGCTCTGTGGTACTCTTACATTGTCAGTGGCTTCGCCTGAATTAAATTCTGTCTCTGTCCAAATGAAAAATACGGCTCCCGCTGGCATTCAGTGGCAGGTATACTGGTTTACCACGTACTTTCGATATCAATAGATTTAGGTGCACCCAAATTTGGAAAAGAAGGACTGGATTTCTTCTTCTCTCTTGAGACTTAAGGCGAATGGAAAACCCTTTCCAGTTAACAATGATGTCGGTGTACTAAAGTGGAGATTGCAATTTTCCGATGAGTCGCAACTACCTATTTCCTGTTAGTTGAATGTCTCTTCGATTCTACGCATATATTTCCAGTGAATTGTTGGCCAGAGGAATCGGCTGATGGATGTAAAGTGAATATCACATATACTCTGCAATGTGACGCTCTTTCACTTGAAAGCGTTGCTATTGTTGTTCCATTACCGTAAGTAGGACTCTTTTTTTCCTTTTTTGAAATGGTCTTCTAGCCCGGCCACTAACCCTATTGTTTCTGAGTGTGATGGCGATTATGACTACCAGAAAGCAAGGAATCAGATTGTATGGACTGTTCCAGTTATTGACAGGTTCACACAAGATGTTTTATCATTAATATACTTTTTTCAGTACAAATCCTTCTGGAACACTTGAGTTTGATGTTCCCAATGGGCACTCTGATGCTTTTTTCCCCGTGCAAGTCAGATTTTTGTGTGATAAGTTGATGGCCAATCTCGAGGTGAGTACTTTAAAATATAATGGTGTGACAGTAATATTTAGGTTGATACTGCCACAAGCAATAGCTCTTCGGTTGTTTTCTCAACTGAATCCCGTCTTTTCACTGAAAAATACGAAATCGTTTAATTTATTTATGTGATTATTTCATCGCGGGTGGTTTTATTTTTATAATTCCCTTTAGCTACCCCATAACCAACATTTTTCATAAACTAGAAAAACATGAGTATACTTGTTAAGATGTATAATAGAAATTCTTCTTTTGGTGATTGTATGTATACGTTATTAAATTTTAATTTATTGTGAATAGTGTCAATGTTAACAGAAGGTGGACAGCAGCTAGAGATGATTTGCATCGAATGTGGCTACCTCCGTTTGTTGGACATTCTGCTCCCGGGAAAATGCTACGACATGCGTCGGAGTTATAATTGTGACATGCGGCTGAAGTTGTCTGTATCGTTAAAATCATTTGTGTGCCTACTTGTACAGCAACAATATACGCTGTTGTTTGCAAGTTGTGCAGTTCTTATGCTGTTTAGAGATCCGCTCTCAAATAGATGAGAGTCTGTAATTTGTAAGTAGTTGGTATATGCTAGTATTCGGTTATTTCCAATGCGGCTATGGCTTATAACAAGTCGATCTGAAATGTATTATTATAAAGTCGTTTATCCCAGAGAAATTCTAAGCGAAAGATTCCCAATCCAGGAAATCTTTGCACCTCAGCATAATTTTCTTAATCTAAAAAAGTTAAAAGGCACAGTACACCCAAACATTTCTATTATTTTTAATGTTTTCATTTGTAGAGCTATAGTTTTCTGTAATTCGTTTACAGTTTTCGATTATTTTTAAGTGAAGTAAGCTACAGTAACCCTCATAACTTGAACCAGCTAATCCCAAAGTGCAGTGTCTCCCAAAATCTTTTACATTTTATCATATTTTTTTTGTTATTTATAGTTTTTTTTTTCTCAATTTTCAAACCTATAAATGTATTAATGAAGGAACGTTGATGGATCTTCGTAAGATAGGAATTGTTTAAATAGACATAGTCCAGTTTAAGATTAGACAGTCCACCTTCGGTGACTGCAAAGTAACTGTTATGAATTGTCAGGGACGACAAAGAGGACCGTCTCGTAGAAGTATTTCTAAAGTATATTTCTAAAGTTCTTCTGTCATTTGTTTCACTAAATAAAAGATTGCGAAATCTATTATGATCGATCTCATTAGCTTCTCAGACCCTAGAATCCCAAGCCTACTCCGAAATTTCTACGCTAGGTCCACATGTCGAATTGATCGGAATTATCCCTAAAGTGGTTTGTTTCTATAAATCACTAACCCAAATACCACATTCATATGATGGGCAGTAAATGCCTTTAATCGGCCACCGAAACCGTTCACCTGTGCTTTGGCTACACGCAGGGCTCGACATGGGCCGGCCCGGGCCGGCCCGGGCCGGCCCGGGGTTTTCGAAATGTCGGCCCGGGCCGGCCCGG
>JAQGAV010001315.1:0-21723 GCA_034691345.1 Phasmarhabditis papillosa
ATATTGAATACATTGTAAAGATAATAGACACATAATAAAAAAAATAAATAAAGTATGCTTAACTATATACAAAACTAATCATTGTGATTAAACCTATAAAATATGATAGCAGACTACTATAACCCATAGTTTTAAAAGTTGCGCGGTTTTCCGATATTAAAAATTACCAAAAAACAACTGTTAAATAATAAAAAGACAGTTAAAACCTTCCAGTTCTATGTAAAGTGTATGATTCAGCAGCGGCTTTGGCTTACGACTCGCTCTATTCGTATTTACTCAGTTCAGTCAATTGCAAATACGGTGAATTAAACAAATATAAATAAGGAAACTCACAATTATATAAGAAGATTAAACACTTTTGAGGAGCTTAAAAGAAGTTTGCAGTTTTTTGAAGCAAAAAACAATTTAACTAAAAATATCAAAAAACTATAGACTAAGAACAGGATATCACGGCTCGCCGCGCCCTAAGGAAAAGGGACAAAGTAAATTCAACTGGTGAAATATTGTTGCTCATACCCTGGCTTATTCTGTAGAGGAACTAATGTTAATTTATATATCATCGGAAAGTCCATAACTCAATTATGTGTTATTTAACAAAAGACCTATAGAGACAAAGGATCTAGAAGGTAACATAAATTATATAATGCTAAGTAAAAATATTCAGTAAAGACAATAAATCTAGTTCTACCACTGTTCTGTGTATAATGTTTGCGCAGCTCCTATACAAAGCTGATTCATCGGAATGAACAGGTGGGCGAATATTTTAGAGATAACTCATTTAAACTTGAAAATAGTAGAAGATATTTAGAGTCAGCGCCAACAGTAACGATGGAGTGTAAAGAAATTAATTCAATGCTGCTTGTCTGAGCTTCTTTTGCGACCACAGCGCCAGCATCTGGCGGCTACTCTCCGTTCAATATTGTACTTTGCATGTACGCGCATGCAATTTGCCTGCAGGTGCGGTGTTAAAAATTGTAAAAATACGAAAGTAACACTCCATTATTACTATCGGCGGTGACTATGGAGTATGTTGCTAGAGCTAGGTTTACAGCGCAGCACCCTGGGGAGCAGTGGCGTTATATAAAATGAATTGAAAAGAGCGGATTTGAAGGGTTATCTTCAGAAGTGCATTCACTTCAATCTGACACCGCCACTACCCAGGGTATTGTGCTGAAAACCTAGCTCATGATACATACTATACATATAAATAATGGACAACTAATATGTTTGCTAGAAAATGTTATTGTCAGCGTCGAGAGTAATAATGGATTGTCACTTGCGTATTTTTAGGATTTTTAACACCGCACCTGCAGGCAAATTGCGGCAAAGTACAATATTGAACGGAATGTAGCTGCCGGATACTGGCGCGTTGCTCGCAAAAGTGGCTCCGACAAGCATTGAATACTCTACACTCCATCATTACCCTTGTCGCAGACTATATATGTTCATAACAGATCGTTGATTTTGTAAATCGCTTTAAAGAGTAGTTACATATAATAGTTATCTTTAATTATATAATAAATAATATATTAATATAATTCTTACGGATAAAATGTTGGATTGTTCCTAACGTTAGTTGGTAACGTTTGCCAGCGACTCATGTCTGACGTCGTTATTTGCTCCTAAAAGTTGTTTCTATAAAGAAAATTATTTACAATTTACGTTTTAACTCAAACTTTTGGGCTACTGTTGATATTTATTATTGTTTGTTCATTTTACGAAACAAGAGATCACAGATATTTGGAACGAAGAAGTGAGACGAGGGAACTATAGGAAGCACCTAGAGACTGGAGGCGGCGAAACAGAAGAAAGTTGCAAGAATTCTTTCTTTGGAGGGGATTCGAACCATCGACCTCTAGCTTACGAGGCTTATAATGTTTATGAGTATAGAAGAACATTCATTTGTATAAACTTAAGGTAGGGATTTGGAATTAGCTGGATCTTTGCGAATGAAGAATGTTTCAAGCGGGTTGGGGAGCAAAGTTACTTCTTATTTGGAATGAAGCTTAGGCATACAGCCTTCTATTCATCCTAGTTGACAAAGTTCATAAACCAATAGTCAATGAACAGTAGGGCCGGTCGGTTGGTTTTTTAAGTTAGCATGTCAAAAAGTGGCTGCAGCAAAAAGGACGCAACTTTTGGAATTCCAAAGTGCCAAAATTATAGGACCAAGAAAGAATGGGTAATTTTAGAAGATCCCTATTTTTTAGATTTCTTGAATAAATCAATATTTCAATCGATAATGTCAATAAAATACGTGAATACGTGTTCTAGAATAGTTTTCTAACATTGCTTGCTGCTTGCGTCGTGCACTAGTGCTATTCACTGCCTCGGCGGGTTCCGGTACGGCAAGCCGGTTTTATGCCGCGTAACCACCGGGTAAGACATGCATAAGCCTCTTATAACAAATTATTCAAGTGCTCAAGAAATGGCACTGAATATGTGCTAGCGATGAACGCGAAAAGCGCCAGCAAAGAACAAAATGGGCGCCAGCTAGGGGGAGTTACAGAGGAATAGTTGAACTGGTTTATGGGGAATAAGGAGCTTATGAAGGGCGGACGGAACAAGAAGAATTGTTGTTGAAATATAGTCTATTGCAAGAGCTAAGCTTCTAATGCAGTATTCTCAGGGAGCAGCGGTATTAGATTAAAATGAAAGGAATATCGATTGATTGTGCTGCGGTGAAAACCCAGCATTTGATACGGACAATATTAGACTTAAAGGCACGGTACACTCAAAAATTCATTTCGAATTTTATTGTTTTAAATAAAGCAGCTTGAAAAGTTGAAAAAATGATATAAATAGCAAAAAAATTGACGAAAAATTAACGATTTTAAGAGATTTTGCATTTTGGGTTGAGCTGGCTCGAGTGATATGTGTTACTTACTGTAGCTGAGTTTCATGAAAAATAGTAAGAAAGTATATAAAGTGGTAACAATTTAGAAAATTGCTCATGACAATCATGGTTTTTGGCCTAAATAATGGTAGAAATGTTTTTAGATTTTTAATTTTCCTTTTTTTTCACGAGATATAGATAATGGGCGTTTCTATGCAATGGTTCCAGCTCGAGCCAAACATATTTCAACTCACTATTACTAGTTCATCGATTTAAACATTAACATTGAATGAAGAAATTGTTGAGCGTATCGTGCCTTTAATAGGGTTTTGGTTGTTCTTACAGGTAACTATAAAATAGTTCGGATTCACTTCTTCTAAAACGGTGTGTATGATCAAAAGTCAGACAACAAAAGCCGAGCTCACTTGTCGAAGAGTTGTTTTGCCTTTGAAAGTATGTTTGATCTACACACTAATTATAACAACTTCTAATGGATGTTATACAATTTTAAATTATAGGAACAAACAAAGTCAACAGTAGCCCAAGTTTAGTAAATACCTTTATATTTAACTTAAATAGTATAAAACAATGAAGAAACGAACCTTTGATTACTTGACTAGTGATAGTGTTGATAGTCTTCAAACGAAATTTGAATAGACCTGAAAAATACTCATTGTATATGATATTCATTGTATTTATTGTTTAACACTTAATAATTTTATTATTTTTAATATAAAATAAAAATT
The DNA here is from genome assembly GCA_034691345.1 of Phasmarhabditis papillosa. NCBI lineage: Eukaryota > Metazoa > Nematoda > Chromadorea > Rhabditida > Rhabditidae > Pellioditis > Pellioditis papillosa. Next base: position 3,583 of record JAQGAV010001315.1, read on the forward strand.
AGTATTTATATAGATTAAGCAGTTTGAAAACTAAGGTTAAGAAGGATGGAAATGAAGAGAAAAAAGGCATCTTTTAAATAGAACCACAAATAGAGATAGACGTATTCAGCATAAAAATTATTACTAGTTAACTAAGTATTAGAATTAGGACAGAACAGATATCAAAGTTTTGAGAAAAGTAGAATATTATTTAGGCCTGTTTCCAGAAATGACTTTATCTTCATAAATCAAAAACATGTCTAAACTGAGAATTATCAACAAAGTCTTAATTCCGATATCCTACTGAAACAGGCAAAAACTTTACATATCTCGTTAACGGAATAATAAGTTTCAAAAAACTTTTGGCTGGGAGATAATGCGAAAATGGAACCAAAAGACAGTGTAACACTTTAATAATAAATATCAGGTCAGCACAGAATAGTTAATTATATGAAACAAACAACGGTATGCCAAGGGTGGAAGGACGCGGCTAAACTGTTTAAACCCCGACAGGGAATATTGCCACCCCTTCTATATATCACTCAAATGAATAGTCCTGCACATGAGTTCTGATTTAATGAACCGGCCTAATAATTATAACCGCGGCCTAGTCAAGTCTGACCGTTATTCAGAGCTGGTTATCCGGCTAAGCCGGGCCGGATTAGCAGTATATCCGACCGGCCCGGCCTGACTTCCAAAATTTCAGGCCATGCCGGGCTGGGCCGTGCCGGTAACCAGCCCTTGATGTAATACAAATTTTAAGGTAGAATACATTCTATGCGAAATAAATATCAGCAACATTTGTTAAATACAAAATTCGCCACTTCGGGTAGTCTTTAACAGAAAAATTGCCGACAGCAGCAGTGTTTGTGTTGTGCAAATATGGGCATAGGATTATAAAGTCTGTTACAGAAACTGTGTTTTTATAAGGAATAGAAGAAGATATTTAAATATACATAAATAGAGTTATAAAACTATCAGATAACGATTAGACTTACAATTTGTTAGCTAAGTATTAGAGCTAAAGATGCATGTTTTTTAATTGTCATTAACACTTAGGTTGCACCGTTCAAGCCTTTATAATTAGACAGGTTTCAAAAAACCATTCAAAAGAATGTATTCTGTATATATATATATGCTATAGTCAGCGCCAAGAGTAATGATGGAGTGTAAAGAATTCAACGCTCGTCTGAGCCCGTTTTGCGAGCTCCGCGCCAGTATCCGGCAGCTACATTCCGTTCAATATTGTATTTTGCAACAGAGCTGTTAATCTGGCCTATCCTGGTCAAAAAACCTCAGGACGGGCCAGGCCAGCAAAAGCCAGCTTTGATATACTGTTACATAAAATTATCAAGCAAGAGGTCAGGATTCGATACCGAATATTATTGAGATTTAATTTCTGGTAATCCGGCTAGTTTGATCCGAGTTGCAAAATAAGTATTGAATGTATTATATCTACTATAAAGCCAAAAGATTGCTACATAAAAGAGTTAAGCGCTAAGACTATGAGTACTATAGTCGGCGGACTAATTGCTTGCAGCTAAAGGTCTAGAATATTTGGGATTAGAGCACATATTTGTTGTAATTTCTCTAATAAGATCTAAAGAATTTGCAGTTCGTACCGTAACCCTTTGCAAGCGATTAGTCCAACGACTATAATAATATATTCTGAATTTAGAAATTACAAAGTTCAACAATAAAAGAGTTTACTTATCAGCGAAGCTAATCGAATGCTTGGTAGAAACAATTCATTAAAAAAGATAAAACATATCGGTAACTTTGACTTCGACTAAAAACTAATCTTGCAACCAGTTTTATTTAAATATGGTCAAGATTAGGATAATATAATACAATAAACATAAATATAAACCTAATTAAAGGGTAAATGTGTTTCTTAAACCGTTTTGACGGTTGTGTATCGTTTTGTTGTATTCGGAGTGTCTTCTTTTCCAAGTGGGGGGTCCACAGGGCCCTTTGAATTGAAAAACAAACAAGAATAAGAAGCCGTTTCAGCCTCCTTTAGAACGGCCAACCAGGGTCAAACAAACAAAAAGAACAGACTGGAGAATTATGAAGAAGAATGGAAAGAAAAATAAGTTTAGGGGGTAGAAAGGAGGTTCGACAGGTATTATAGCTGTATTTAATAAGACAGTCCGTACTCGTCGGAACTAGTAGAGCAGCGGTCTCGGGAACCGTGAGGATCTGAGGGTTCGATTCCGGAATGAGTGGTCGAAGCCTGCATCCAAGAAAACTACTATTAATGTGACAACAGTGATACAGGAATACAAATACTTTAATCTGTCTTTGCGCCGAACTTAAACGATGCTCAGCTTGAGTGAATCCGATGCTCAGCTTGAGTGAAGTGAATTGAGAGAAAATTTTCAAAGTTAAATATTTTGTGAACCAAATTTACAACAGACTTGTTGTGTGTGTTTTGGCTTCGAGTTATATTGTATTGTTGGTTAATTGTCTGAATCTCGCGATTAGCCGTCTTTATATAGATCTTTAGGTTTGAATGGTATATGTTAAGCCAAGCCTTCAGATATATTCAGATATATATAGTATATTCAAAATTACATTCAATACATATAAAGCAGTGTTTTTCCTGTAACACTCGTATCACACATTAATTGTAGATTTCTTCGAAGCAGGGGTTCGGCCATTCATTCCGGAATCTTCAGAGCAAAGACGACTTTTGTCTAACATTCAGTCTTCGAGTGCATGAACCATTTGACATTGTTATGATTAATAATAATAATAATAATGTAATGTTAACATTAAAAGTAAAATCTAGTATAGCTTTACACTAGGATAGAGCAGCACTTCGCGATTATTGCTTAAGGAAGATTAATAAATCGGTGGATATCTTCGACGAGTCTAGGGGGTAAAACTAATTTATAAAGAATAATCTTTGGGTGCGTAAGTTTGCTAGAAGCCATTTCTTACCATATTCTTACCTCAAAACTAATTATATAGCTCTAAATTATCAACTTATTCACTAGACTTAGCTCCTAACAAACATACAATCATTTATATAGTCAATGTACAATGTTTAAGAGGTTGGAAACGGTGGGAATCCTTATGGGGAACACTGTAGACATGTCGTTGACTATCTTGTAAGCGCATTGATGTTATGTAGTCGCAAAATGCAACCGTTTGTTTATTAAACAACCCTATCTTAATTTTATAGTCTCTATCTAGAGCTATATTTTCAGCTAGTATCCTGGAGAGCAACAATGTTTAAGTGAACATAATTTTGAAGAAAGGGCTCTCAATTCATCGATTTTTCATTTATTTTCATGTAACACCACTGCTCCGAAGGTTACTTCGTTGAAAATCTAGTTCTTAATACATACAATATATAGAAGACAATAAAGACCAAGTATTATACAGTTCTTGGCCGTGTCGCTGCATAAACATATTTAAGAAAACTGTTATTTAGTATACTGAATCTGTCATAGCAGCGCCTCAGAATACTCTTGGTTACTGATGTTCACATAATCGGCGGACAAACAATATGCAAGGTCATAGTGCTCAATTTACACTGCGCAAAATTGTTGTATTTACTAATATATAGTAATTGTTTCAGAAAAATATGTTAGATGTGGTGTTGTATATTGCATCATTAGCAAGTCCGTGTTTCCGCGCGCCATTACTAGGCCGCGCTCAAATGAAATTTGCAGTCTGTACCGTATACCCTTGCATAAGCCTTGGCAGCCGACTACAACTTAAATTTCCCAGTATCACATTAATTTCAATGCTCAAACTGTTTTCCAGAGAGGACCAGTGCCTAACATTTTATAAATTACACAGAAAATATACAAGTAGTATATATTCAGAGACAGCTGCTTAACCAGTAAGTTCTTTGATAGAAGCCCAAAATAAAGCCCATATTGCGTACAAACAGATTGTTCAGAAAGCTCTGTAAAGGAATTGTCTCTGTCACATTACAAACATGAGCCCAGTGAACCTTGGATATTACTCCATGATATCGACTTCCGAAACCTTTTTCAAAATGAGAACAAATTGTTATGGTCAAATTATTAACTACCCGTAGTCTACATAATATTTCTGTGTGAATTACCGTTTCTTTCAATTCCTATCTTTTTGCTCCTTTTGTTAGCTTAGCTCCCCCTCAGATCCTCGACTTTTCGCGTCGAGAGCCCGCACCGCCCCCTACTCAGGCAGACAACTATGCCAACACACAAATTGTGGATCTTAACAATCACTCCCAACATAAGCACATATTACTAACACAGAGTAATCTAGTGTTACAGTAACCTGTGTAGATTATTTCATCTATAATTCGTTGTAAGACCTAGACGGGGTGACACCGCTAGCCCGATAGCAGTACAGCGCGGCTTTATTCGTCTAGCTTGGGAAGGGAGCAATATTTAACTTCCAAGTTCTTTATCTTGATATATATTAATACCGTATTATTTTTTCTTAATATCTTGGCTATTAAATCTAAGTTTTTCTTTTCAGAACTCAACCATGTCCGAGGAAGAGTAGTAAGTTTAGACATTCGATAACACAAATCAGAAGAAAATATCATTCGATCCTTTAAAATTGAACATAAACCACATCTTTAGTTTCATTTATTTTTAAACAGACAAAATATTCCATATTGATAAGTTGCTATTCATCGATAGTCACACCATATCATTGGTCCAACTAGTATTGCTCACATAGGGTTATACATAGTCTAAGGACGAATCTCATGTAAGCCCAGTCTGCGAATATTGCGCCCCAGTGATAATCATGTAACCTCATGAGGATGTCTATTGCTTCCAAAAACATAACATTCCTGAGATCACAATTACCCTAGATCCTCAACTGTACCATAGATCAGAAAATCAATATCAATCAATATCAATCGATAATCAATCAATATTAATCAATATTAATCGATATTGTTTTTAGCAGCGAATACGAAGAGGAGGAGGAAGTAGAAGAAGAAGAAGTTGAGGAACAAGCAGAAGAAATAGAAGAGCCCGAAGAGGAAGAGAGGTAGGAGGCGACGCCCATATTTATCCATTAGCTACCGAAGAAGAAAGTAGACGGGTCGGCCAGGGAAGGCCATTTCACATCCCAGTATATACACGAAAGCAAAAGAGTATATTCTGCCATATCTCGTGATATGCACATCGTACCCCGACAGTGTATTGGCCAGCCTACAGGGTTTATCCCTTTGCGTTCTTGGATACGGACACTGGTTTTCACGTAGCACCAGAAAAACCCAGTCAAGGCGTAAATACAGGTTTTGAACAGTCAATGAATTACCGTGGCGCAATTTGGGCATCAAAGGGGAGTGGGCACGAAATACCAGGATGCTCCTGCTTTTTGTTAATACGGCTTACGTAGTATACAAAAACAGAACTATCTAAAACTCATTGTCAGCTTCTTTTGTAGCTACTTCACAAATTCAACGGCACCCTAGTTTATTCTAGCTTAATTTGCGACATGGCTGAGATACAGTATTCTAATAGATTATAATTAGAACCCGAACATCTCGTAAACACCATTTCTCTGTTAACTTGTTAACTTTTGTACTATAAACACTCTATTACTTGAAATTGGTGATGTTTCTATGCGGATTCGAGTGTTTGGGTTACTGTAACTGAGTAAATCCGCTGTGTTCTTGAAAAAGCCAGAATAAGTGTAACAATTGCATCTGTGCGCGGAGTGTTTGCACTATTAGGCGAGCTTGACAGAGGCGATGGTAAATAAAACATGGAGGCAGATAAAATAAGTGGAGATATGTTAAATAAGAAAGTGGAGGCAGATAATTGTTAAGGGATCCTCTAGGAGATTTTTCTTATATAGGGGCGGCAATTAAGCGTGTTGGCCAGTCCAACGCCGAATTATATGAAGGGATCAGTTGTAGAACTGCGGTGTTATAGGAACTTATTTAGAATTTAGAAGTTGATATTAATAAAAATAATATATTTATTAATTGATATTGATTTTCTTTTCTTTTAGAGAAGAAGAGGCGGAGGAAGAAGAAGATGAAGAGAATCTAAATGAGACGGAAAAGGCCATGCTGGTTAGTTTAAGAAAGCATAATAACATATTCAGAAAGAAAAGACTAACAAAACTTTCGTATTATTTTCCAGTATGAAAAGCAGTTTCCATGAAATATGAGCCACATGGCATAGTTAGCAGTAGTATACCTAATGAATGAAATCGATAGATTAATTCGAATATGTAGTCTGCTTCAGAGCCTAGGTTTTCAGCGAAGTATCCTAGGAAGCAGTGATGTTATATAAAAATTAATAGACGTTCGGTGGATTGTGAGCCTTTTCATCAGAAGTATAGTTCATCTCAAGACATAGGTTTCCAGCGCGGTATGACGAGCGGGGCGCAGTGTTAAAAAATCAATTTAAAATCGGTCGACGTGGGGCGTTTTCTCCAAAAGTACATTCATTTTTTAAAATACTGCGCCCCCGCTCGTCATACCGTGCTGGAAACATAGGTCTTGAGATAGACTATACATTCATTTATATTTAACAACGGCTCACTCCAGGATGCTGCGCAGACAACCTAACTCTCAATAATAAAAATAGTTTGATCATAAACGAGTTTGTAATAGATAACCTTAAGGCAGCTAAGAAGCGTCATGACAATACGGATGATACTCTCATGGACTACGAAGAGAAGAGAAGAATGGAGAGAGAAAAGGTGAGGGGGTGCGGGTATAACTAGAAAACTTCTTTTTTTGGGATTTAAGTTTTTTGATTTAAAGAAAGTGAACTTATAATTGTATTCTATGTCTAACTAACAACCATGTATATCTAACAATAAATCAGATCTAAAGTTTCATCGGAAGTTTTGAACGCATGGATAAGAATTTGACTGGCAACGCGCCAAATTTTAAAAAACCGAACCTTTGCCACTCCTGGTCACTGGGGTCAAACCTTACACCTTAAACATTATGTAATCTTTTTTAAGTAGATAAACTTTGTTTTTAGGAAGAAGACGAGCTTCGTAAGCTAAAAGAGAAGCAAGAAAAGAGACGTTTAGAAAGAGAACAGGAAGAGATTGAAGCTGCTGAAAGAAGAAAGCAAGATGACGAGAGACGGAAGCGAGAAGAGGTAGCTAGATATCGGATTAGACCTAGATACTCCAAGATCCGAACTCAGCTTCGGAAAGAATCCCAAGTACCGGGTAGTTATCCTACGTCTAACTGTATTTGTCCCAATTGCCGTCCCAGACATGGATGACTCGCTCATGGACCTGTTTTCCCCGTAACATCAAGAAACTCCATAGTTTTTTGATTGATCTCTCCAAAACATATTACCAGACCTGCGCAAACTTCGGGCCTGCCCCGGGTCGGCCCTTGCGCAGTCCTGACTTTTTCTATTAATAAATACACATTTTAGATACATAGTTGTTCAAAAACATTGTAGCCGAGACCATACAGAAGAACCAATAACATTAAAATCATTTGTAATTTAGGAAGAGCGTCGTGTTAAAATGGAAGAAGAAAAGAAGAAGAAAGAAGAGGACAAAATAAAGAAAGCACAGATGATGGGAGGAGGATTTGCAGCCAATCCAGGAGGTGGAAGGTACGGAAATAGGAATATCTTTAGAAGGAACATGAAGGCAACGAAGCGTTTCTTGTTCTGACAGAGGACTTGCTACTGTCGATCATAATTTTAGGGTGGGAACGCTGGCGGCAGAAAAAAAATCAGGCATTCCCAAGTCTGCTCAGTTATCGCTAAAATTCCAAACTCGGAACAAATGTTTATCAAGATAATTTAAATATAAGCCAAGAATGTTATATATTTCTTTAATAAGGGGTTTTTTTTCTAGAAACTTCACAATCCAAGCTAAGGCGGATAAGGGAGATAAATTCGGTAATATTGTACAGGCAAAACAAGAAATGGGAATGACTAAGGAACAACAGGAAGAAGCCAAGTCGGTAGGTTACTGTAGGAAAGTGCGATTGTGGCAGATAATGGCAGTAGAGCACATTTGCTAAAACATAGAATCGTGTACTTCAGCTAATAATATAATCTGTTCTACAATATATTTTATGATAACAATACTCATATATTATAATATGTATATATGTTATAGTCTATTCGTTTACAGAAAAACATTTTTAAACAACTTTTCTCAAATTCTTCAAAACTTGTAGTGTTCTACCGAAAATAAGCAAACTTTAAAAGTTAAAAGAAACCTCAACTAAATCGAACAATTACCTATTATAGATCTACATGCAAAACATCATCCGTGGTATCGCTGAGCTTCGTGAAGTTGCTCCAGCTGAGCTAAAGGCTAAGATTAAGGAGATTCATCACAGAATCTGCAAACTCGAGACAGAGAACTACGATTTAGAGAAGAGACACGAGAGACAAGTATACGATGTAAGTACGAAAGTTATAATAATATATTACGGTAAAATTAAGTACCAACTGATTTTTATACAGTCAGATTAAAGCGCAATACCGCCGTGTAACTGCGTATTTCCCTATTTTACCACCGCATCTGCTGGTATTTTAAATGCGCTGAACCTGCAGATTACAGGTTTACGATGTTTAAACGTCGATAAATTTAACTATAGTTAAACATAATTTTTAGTGGATTTTTGTTTTGGTATTGTTTCTAATTTGTTCACAGGTCCATCGTTTAATAACTAGAAAAGAAACATTTACAAAGCTGAATTTACTTTCTGACATTCTGATACAATTATTCGTTTAGCTGCGTGAGTTGAACGAGCGTCAGCGTCAAGTTGCCAGAAACAACAACGCTAAGGGAGCCAATGGACCATCTGATGATGGATCCGGAAGACCAGTAAGTTAGAAGAAAACTAATAAGTATTGTGAGACACTCTTGTACAGTATAGAGTAGTGTATAATAGAGTTTGGTTTCGCGATCACTGGTGCGGACCGTTTGGGTAAAAATGGGTTGTTTTTCGAAACGAGCCGAACCGCCCATCTATAGTTCAGAGGGTAGCAAACAAACATATAGAGTTAATCAGAGCTAATTTATTTGTTTATAATCTCATAATGAAGGCTATTTGCTATAAGTGTCGTTATTACGAAAATGTCTGTCATAAACTTTTCTGTTACATAACGATGTAACTTACATTTTACCATAATATCGGCGACTGCGCAAAAGTTGTATCGGCTCGCTGTGGAATCTCGAAATACGTAAAAACCATATAAATTTTCGAATTCGAAAGCAAACCAATTGAATATATATTTTTCAGCCAAAGATTCAAATTTCCTCCAAGTACGATCGTCAAATTGACAGAAGAAACTTCAAAGAAAGACGTTCTGTTTACGAACACGTAAGTTATACAACAGAACCAAATTCTTGAATACTTTTAAAGAAAACCAAAATTTCCCTGATTATCTGAAGACTTAATCATATTGTTTAACATAAACAATAAAACTATATTATTAGGTAAATCAATTATTTTACCTACTCACTTTACATTTTAAATAAATACTTTACATTCTTTTAATTATTTTAGCGCAACGCCTTCCCCTGCTTCCCCGGTGTTCCGCCCCCACCGGCCCTCTTCGAGAAGGTCATAGCCAAATATGCCCATGAAATTCAGGCAGAAGAGGATGTAAGTAATTATTAAAGGACTATGAGGGTTACTGTAGGAGAGTACGATTGACCAATCGAACTAACAGTTAGAACTTGGGTTAATTTTAAGCAGGGTGGAAAAGGGACGACTTGTCACAGTTGCAGTGTTTGGGACGGCCCGCTCAATTCCAACTCACTATCAGGGTTTTAAGACAGATTCTAATAATTCCTCAACTTTTAGGCCGCCGCCGAAGACGAAGAAGAGTAGACTATATATCATAACATTTCTATATTTTTGTATTATCTTTATATCCAACGAGGCAAATACTTACCTAAAATATCTTTCAACGATAAAGATTACAATAAAGTATTTTACTATATGTGTTCATAATTGACGGCTTCTTACTCCCTACTATTGTCCCTATAAATAACTCGGTTTCCAGATCACAATCAGTATCTTGGGTTACGTGAAAATGATTGTACTTCTGAAGAAAAGCTTTAACTTCATCTATTTTCCACTTATGTATATATCCCAGAGCACTGCGCTGTAGGCCTAGTTTCTGATAGACAAGACGGATTCCTAATCAGAACTGATCGGTTCTATTCATTGATCGCTTGTAACTGGTTATTCAAATCTTATAAGAGAAGGATATTATAAATAAATTATTTACTGGTCAAGTCACAGTAACCGCTTCAGTTTCATAGATAGTGAACGATACATGCAGAGCTGGTTGCCGGCCCGGCCTGAAATTTTGGAGGCCAGGTGGGGCAAGGCCTGCCGGATAATCATCTCTGAATACAGGAATGTATGGCCTGTCAAGGTTTTATACAATTATTATTTATATTTACAATTGATTAGCTTTTATATTTATTGTTTATTCGGCTAGAGATCAATGTTGTATAGCAACAATAAACGTTTGTAAGAACAGTAAATGAAAGACATTTCGAATAAGAAAAACAGAATCTTTCTAGAATCTTAAGATGCACATAATATATGTATAATAAACATAAATGGTTATTTAATTAATTAATTAATTGTTATTTATATTAAAATAAAGAGAATGCGGGTCGTTGTTGTTGTTGTTGTTGTCTTTGTGGTAATGCTATTAACGGTTGTATACATTTACAATCATGCACAAATATATTACCAAAATCATGGCATTTACCACACCTAAACATTAATATTATTATTATATTAAAAAGAAGTAGAAATAAGCAGTTTGCCAAGATTAGAACACATTTTTTAAGAATTGGAGTTATTTTCTAATCGAGTTCAGCTGAAAATTTTCTGGCAGAGTACAGACGACATTTCGAAAATAGTTGATATTGGACTAAAAATCTCTTACAAAAAACAGTAGCCCTAAAGAAAGATCAGTATGGAACGTTATATGATAAGACCCCATCCGGACTCGTTACTTACCATCCAATGTTAAACAGATCCTTACAGGAATTACTGATCCAGTCAAATCCACATCCTAATTGCTCCAATGAAGAGTTAGCTGCTTGTCCATTTAGGATCTAAAACTAGTAAAATCACCAAAATCCTTCATTATTGATTGATTATTAATTAATATTTGCACAAACCTCAAACCTATTTTCCTGTTGTCTTAACGGCGGTGGCGGTACAAACTGAGACGGGAACTGTGGCTGACCTGGTATTTGAGGGGGCGGGACTTGTCCCGGTAACAATTGGTTAGGACCCAAAAGAGACGGAGTCTGTCCTGGTAGGGGAGGAGCTTGCCCGGGAAGGAGTGGGACCTGCCCTAAAAGGGGCGGAGTCTGTATTCCTTGGTTAGGTAGTTGTGGTCCTCCTAGCAGTCCTTGAGGTGAAATTAACTGCGGCGGTTGTCCAAATGGCTGAGGTAAAGGTGGAATTTGTGGCCCAATGGGCGGAGTTAGAGGCGGAGTCTGTCCCGAAGAGGGCGGGACTTGAGCATGTATTGAGGTTTGTCCCAAAAGGGGCGGTACTTGTGTCTGGAAGGGCGGTACTTGTCCGGATATTAGAGGTTGTTGTCCATTTGAAATGACATGTCTGCCTCCAGTTGAGGTAACCGACTGCTCAAATGTCCGTTGATATTGGCCGATGCGCTGCTTAAAAGTGTTTTGTAAGTTACGACAACTTTCTTATTCATTTAAAGAACTGAAAGTTAATATTATGTTGTTTAAAGTCTATAATTAGCTAGGTTAGGTAGTTCTCTTGCTTATGATATGGAACGATAAATATACATAACGATATATAAATGAACGGATTTTCGTTAAGATGACATGGTAACAATATCTTCTCTTGCAAGAGCTTAGATTCCAGTAACCAGAAAGCAACGATGTTATATAAAAATGAGCGGAAGATCAGCCGATTGGCTTTTCTTTAAAAGTACATTCATTAATTATTCAACATAGCTGCTGTGCATCTTGCGACAGAATTAGTATAATAATTTTAATATTATGGAAAAATAAACGTACATTAGCAAATGCTGGAGGTGGTTGTTTGAACTCTTTTCTTTCTGCTTCCTAAAATAAATAATATAACTACAATAAGCTTATTTAGCTTACCTTAGCTATAGGTGTAGTTGTTGTTGTAGAGACTAAACTCTTCTCATAAGGAGTAGAAACGGTTGTTCTCTCAAAGGACCTTGCCAACTAAAATAAGGGGTTAGCAACTACTTTGTTAGTTTATGTCTTGTAATTGCTCATATCAAACAAGATAATGTACTTTGGTTTAGTGGCTCTGAATCCATGAGAATCTGGGAAAAGAGGTCGTCATTATTCTTAGTCTTACAATTAGTCGGATTGAGTATGTTGCTAATGATCAGCAACATGTATTAGAAATTATTCTTCATATGAGATTCCATTAATTTATCTCAGGGTAACATTTCCAGTAATAGAATATTTCTATAAAAAGGAGCTTACATTAGCTGCTTCAGCCATAATGGATCCATCTTCCTGCAGTTTGTTTGCATGATGTTCATCAACTTCGAAAGGGAGTCTCTCTGAAATAACTTAGTATTCAATAACTAATAACATATTAGTTTCTGTTTACTTCATTACAAAATATGCAGAGTTCTCTATTTAAAATTTCATAGCAATGTGGTTATAGTCTTTTTTAATAGCAAAGAAGCCGCGACTTCAGTGTTTTTACCAGAAATTGGAAACTTTAAGGGAAAACGTGTTGGAAGTAAACCTTTAAATTGTTTATACATTGCTTCTTTATTTATTATTTCGACTATATTTTTATTACTTTCTAATATAATAACTCAATCTAAATTGAGTGCTGAAATAAACTCTAAATTGATTTATAATTAGTTTCCTGAAAAGCCATCTAGGAATCCTTCTATATTACCAAATAACACAAAAAGAGTAGTTATGTTCCACTTTCTAACATGTTTTGCTATAAAAACAACGAAGAGACAAAATTACATTTAAACGACTAGTTTGGAGGGGTCTCAGAGGGAAAAGATTACTGCAATTAATGGCAAAGACAAAAGGAAGCTAAACTAGATAGAGGGATAATGGAATTGCTGAAAAGGCATTGGCTAATTGGAAAACAAAGAGGCAGTTTGTGAAATTTATGTATTTCTTTCTATGTTAAATAACCAAAAGGTGTATGGTATTAGGGTTTTATCGATAATTATATAAGTAAAAAGTATTCGATCATACTGAAATTTATGAAATTCAGTAAAGAAAACTGTTTGTTAAATATAACAAATGTTATAATAATAATAAATTACTCTTATTACAAACCTTGTTTAGGTGGTGATAATGTATGTGTAGGACTAGCCTGTGCGGCTACTTTTTGTTTAAAACGACCAGATGAACGAACTAAGTGAGAATCGTCTGAAATGAAAGATTAAAAGTTTTAAGAAAAAAGAAAAATGTCTTAAAAGGAATTGGAAATACATCAGCAAAATGTATATTCATAAATACTGGAATGTGCATTAATAGAACCTCGATCCAGTGAAATAACAATTGAAAATTAATGTTAGATCTGACATATAAACTTGCTTCCCCAACACCAAGAAGGATAAAATTTCTTATCCTGGGCTAACCCATAAATTTCCATAATTTCTCAACCTAATATTACTCTAGCAATGTATATTCTCATTTATTGAATTCGGCAGCTCTGCCTGACGTCCAATAACCCGTTTTTGCCACCTTTGAGCCCGATGCCCAGGTTTGCGTGAAAACACCAAAAACACAAAACTCTAACTTGACAGTACACCTCTATCCCAAACTAATAGGTTTAAATAAGTAATATTCTTACCTGCATCAACTAATTGTACATTTCTAAATACTCTACTCCTTATTGGTTGTATATATTCTTGATTTGGACTATGTCTTAACAACCTTCTTCTTCTTAAAGGATAATCTGCTGCTTTAACCTGATATTGAGAATAAGGAGAACTAAGATGACCATCATGAGCCTGTTAGAAAAATTAGAAACTATATTAGGGGAACTATTTTTATTATATTAACTATATTATAAATAACTTAAATAGAATAATGGTAAAGGACTAGTTTCCACAGCTCGCCACGCCCTAAGACAACGGGACAGAGTAATTTCAAATGATGAAATCTTGCGGCGCAATTCCTGGATTATTTAACCACATTCCAGTGAAAAATGAACTGTCTCCGTTGGCGAGCCGTGTATCTGGGTACTTATATTTGTATATAGACTATGTAATCAACAACTGAAGTAAACTAATGTTTAACTTAATTTTAATTATTAACAAAAGTTGTTATTATTGTTATAAAATTATTCATAATAAAGTTATTAGTTTATTAATAATTATAAACATACCTCCACATACAAACTGAGCAAACATGTAGTCCAAAGTAGGACTAGCATAGATTCTAAAGAATATAAGAAATTACTAATCTGCTATTGTCTGTATCAAGAGCAATTACAGCGCGGTATCTTGGAGAGACCGGTGTTAAAATAAAATGAATGTACCATAAAAAAGTCTTCCAATCGACAATTTTCTATTCATTTTTTATAATCCCGCTGCTCTTGAGAATACTGCGCCAGTTGATATAGTCCATCACACAGAAGACTGCAGTGAGCGGTGTTATTTAAGGTTTCAAAAATCGTTCGCTCTGTAGCAAAATTAAACTTCTTTTATATGGTTCGATGCCCAATTTTTTTTTTGTTGTCAGAAAAATATTATTGTACTAGTTTTATTTTGTATCATGCCCAGAAAAAGACAAGTACGCAATTGCGGAAGCATATGTATACCACCGCGCTCTGCGGTCTTTTGTTTGTTATAGACTATACAGACTATATTAATGAATGTAAAGTATAAAAGACCATTAGAATTCGAGAAAGAATGTTAAATATCAGATCGAAAAGTGTTCATTTTTAAGCAATTGTGTCAATCCATCAATTAAACATCCTAAAGAGAAGCTTAGCTAAGAATTCAGTTTTATTTTATCAGATTAAGTCGATCAAGGAACATAAGGAAATTCGAAAAATGAAAGACTAGTCTTTTTAAGCAACATGTAAAGTTATCTAGTTGCTTAAAGAAATGTTAATAGATTAGATATCCTTTAAATATCCTCACCAACAAAAGTGTTAACAATTATAATTAAAATGTATATATCCCGACAGGTTCCTAAAAAATTACTTTAAAAAGTCTAAATATTTCTTAATAAATCTTCTTTCGTCTAAACTAAGTTCTATTCTATATATTGACCGTTCCTATGTATCTACTAGATTGAGGCTAAGCGACGTTTTTAGAGGTAAAGACGGTCGAAATAGAGAAAATATACAAAAGAATAGGGGATTGAAGGGATTTTGTAGATTTTGCCTTGTGAATGGAAGGACTAATTGACACTGAAATGATCAAAGTTCGTTTATTTAGCAAAAGAAAGTCTGTTAGGTTTGGTACAACTTTGTAAGTTAATAGAACTTTTTATGGAAAATGATCGAATGACAAAAACAATTTAAGATAACAGTTTTAGAAGCGACATTATTCTTTATTCGGGGAATTAAAAAGGCTAAAAACTCATATTCTATAAAAATAATATAATTCAAGTTAATATTAAATAAATACAAAGTTAAATAGCTAATATTAATGTTTAACACCCTAATAGAACACTTTTTGACCGTTCTTCCATTTATTTTTGTTCTAAATCTGCGTCTTAAAATTGACTTTTCATTTTATTTCAATAGAGAAAACGAAGGCGACACGGATCACATCCGGGTCAAAGGACTAACAAAATAAAAGGAACGAAAGAATCAATAAACGATAGATATTAACAAAAACCTATTTAGTAAGTTTATTATATTGTCTGTTTAAAAACATAGACTACACTGTGGCCGTAGTATAGAAACGCTCGGGCAGTTTTTAGCCTGCCCGGGCACCAACCCGGGTGTTTCTATACTACGGCCACTGCGCCCGCCTTACTCCATAAACGGTATACTGTAATTATTTTAGGTATATGAGGTGTGCTCTATACAAAATAATAGCTTAAAACTACCAGCAGCAATTTTAAGACGTTATTTTGTTCCTTACACCCACGAACTATATGAAATGGCAATTTATTCCACAAAAAAGAGCAAATCAAAGTTATTAGGTTCAACAATGAATTGCTACAATATGGTTTAATTATGCAATCGTTATAGTTTACTGTACAAAGGTGACTTATAGATTTCTGCCAAAGAAAAACTTTCTCACCAGAGATTGAAGTTACATATAATGTATTTTGTATTATTTAACTAATTTTATTAAAATTAAAGTAAAATAAGTCTGTTTTATATGAAAATGGGTGTTTTAGTTGGGCTGATTGAAGCAGGGATTTGTATTTGTCCTAGCATACCCCGCGGGGCTAAACGAGTTTCACTCTAAGGAGAGAACCATCGACGGACTAGCAAAATCACCATTTTATTATTCATATCAGCTGGTTTTTTAGATATTTTTGTTACATTTTAGAATCTATTATTGTTATTAGAAAAGACAGAAAAGATATATAATAATATACAAAAGATCATAAGATAAATAGACTGAATATAGGTGGAACTACTGTAAAGTAAAACAAAAGTCTAGAGTATAGTATAAACTTAAGCAATACAATTGTATTACTGACAATACACCCACAGTATACAGTATGATTGTTTATGGTGGTGAAAAACATAAAACCGGGACTTCTCGATACTTGAGGAGCTCTGGCCTGATCAGACAATGAGAATATTTTGAAATTTTCAAAAGAAAGAAGAAAATTCAAATATACGAAGTACTCATTGTTAGCAGTGTTACTATTTAGCTGTTATTTGTAAATACTAAAAACACTAACAAAATTCAAAACTAAATGGAGTTCACTGAGTTAGTGGTCAGCAAGAATGATACACTTGTCTGTACGGGAGCCAGATGTAAGACATAGTAACGAAATTAAGGAGTTTGAGTCGGGATCTTCTGACCAAACTCGACTCATTTATCCCATTCACACAATCAAAACTAAGGAATAATGTTCGACTTTACGAGGAGCAAGGCTCTTCCAAGCTTACAAAACAATTAAGAATTATACAGTGCATGGCAAATCATATAACTTTAGTTGTAATGGTTATTTTTCTATTAAACTTCTACTTCATCCCTTTTCTTCTTAAATTTCTTAAAGTTTTAGATAGACAAAGTGATACAATGAAAGTGATAATCCGTCTATATGAAACAGTGACTAAATTAACCAGTCTAAGAAGGGCGTTTAGACTAAAACAGATCCTTTAATAAAGAAAATGGCAGATTATAATAACAGAAACATCCAAATGAGTGATAGGATGTCTTTTTTATTTGACCAATCAATGATGAACATAGTCTCACATCCCTGTCTTAATGAAGAGTGTGCCTTAAGACTGTAACCTGCGACCGTTCGCTCACTGGAAGAATGCTCTAACGACTGAGCTACCAATGCTTACATGATGATTGGGTTACTAGGAACTTAAGAACACGGCCTTCATACTTTACTTTTAATATTTTTAAGGGCTGGTTCGGCTTTTGAAGGCGAGATACTCATCGGTGCATCTCATAATTAATAGAAACATTTCGTGAAACTCTTTAGGACGAGAGTTAATTCGTATTTAGTGTCGGTTTTCAGCAGCTTCATTATTCCCAATTCAAGACTGCATAAATCAGCAGATGGTGCCCATCATAATCGATATACATCGTTCAAACGACGGCGCCCCGGCGGTTTCAGGGTATGTAACATGTATGCTTACGAGACGTGTACTGATACGATTTTGACTTTCAGTTCAAATTTCCATTTTATTTGAGTGAAGTGGGACTGCACTGGCAACCTTATAAGAACGGTTGTTTAAACTCCGTTTGTCGTGATTGACCGATTATGCTGTGTGCCGCTAAGCCTATACATCTACCTCAGTAAAAACAGTTTATAGTAAGAACAGATCGAAACTCTCCGCACTTGTTATATTATCTGTATTCAAAAGTACGGTCGCGGTGCTACGAGCAACCGCGTGTGGGAAAGTTTGTTTCTTGAAATAGCCTCTCGCTCGAAGAGAACGCAGACAAATTCAGTGCAATCTTTTCATCAGTCGCGCCCAGGGCTCCGCAAACCAGCGGCCGGCCGCGGCCGAGATTTTTTGAAAGTACATTTCGGCCGGCCGCGGCCGGCCGC
>JAQGAV010001316.1:0-21715 GCA_034691345.1 Phasmarhabditis papillosa
ATTTTTTTAATATAGTTTTTGTTGAGACCAAACATAAGTTGCATTTAGTATCTTTGTTACCGGTACAGATACAACAAGTATATGACCGAGCTATAACATTACGATCAATAGCCTGTAGCAAGAGCTATAGTCGGCGGCCAAGGCTTATGCAAGGGTATACGGTACGAACTGCAAATTTTATTGAGCGCGCCCGAGCAATAGCGCGCGAAAACGCGGACTAGTTAATAATGCAATTTACAACACCATATTTAACTGTTTTTTAAAACAAATTTGTAACTATTTGCGCGTTTAAAGTTGCACACTCAGACCTTTAACTTGCATATCGTTTGTCCGCCGACTATACGTTTACAGCCTAGTATCATGGAGAGCAGTGCTGTATATAAGTGGACAATTGGTGAATTGGAAGCCTGTTCTTCAAAAGTGCATTTATTTTAATTTAACAACACTTTTCATCAGGATACTTACCTGAAAACATAGTTCTTGCTATAGTCCATAACAAAAAAAGACGGCTGTGAGCGGTGTTGTTTAAGGTTTCAAAATACATAAATAATGAATTTAAAAAAGACAAATACGCAATTGCGGAACTCTATGTATAGCACCGCGCTTTGTGGTCTTTTGCAGGGCTGGCAAAAGTGAGGGCCGACCCGGGCTGGCCCTCATTTTCGAAACCGATCAATAATGGTCCAAATTTTCCAAATTTTTGAATTTTTTTTTCAAAAATTGGAAATTTTGGAAAAAAAAATTCGAATTTCGCAATAGCGGGGCCTGGAGGGCCGGCCCGGGCCTAGAAGTTCAGATAAGAGGGCCGGCCCGGGCCGGCCCTTGCCACCCCTGGTCTTTTGTATGTTATAAACTATACAATCATTAAGCAGTTTATCAGGTATTTGAGGTAACAATAAGATTAAAAGCAATTAAGACTATGAGTAGCTTCACTTAAGAAAGCTTATTAACCGGGTACCGGTACTTTAAACAATTGCTTCCCATAACTTCTATTTTTATTTTTGATGGTAATATATTAAAGTTTATACTTCTTTTAGACCGCACGGTGACGAGGTCCGGACGGTTCGGTTCAGCAATGCCGCATTTTATTTGCTATCGGCTAGTTACGATAAACGGTACGTTTAAACTCGGACAATTTATAATAATTCTGGGATTATTCAATCCATGACCGTGTAAACTGTTGAAATGCCACAAGTCTGCTTCTCTGAATTCCAGTTGCAAACAACATTGATAAAAAAATTTGCAAACGTTTGGTCTCGATAGATTACAACCACAAACATCAGGCTGTAGGCGATGCCGGAATCCACCAGAGCTGGTTATCCGGCCGGCCCGACCTGGGTTTCAAAATTTCAGGCCGGACCGATTTCCAGCCTTTTGTACCCCTGAGGTGGTTATCCGGCCGGGCCGGTAACCACCTCTGGTATCCACAATATGTCCATACTTGGTAACCATGGTTAGGAAACGGTGCTGACTTTTGGAAACCAACTAAATCTCCGGCTGAACAAGTACACGTCCTTTGCAGGGTAGTAATAACCGATATGCGTGGTGATCTCATGGCTCCTCTAATGTATCTCCCTGTTGCAGAACATACGGATAAGGTTATTCAGTGCAGGTACGAAAGCGCAGAGTCACTATGCATAAGCTAATAAATAACTCACCAAAGCTCGCCAAGAGTATTGATGGAGTGTAAAGAATTCAATGCTGGTCTGAGCCCCTTTTGTGAGCACCGCTCCAGTATCTGGCGGCTACTCTGCGGTCAATATTGTACTTTGCAAGGACGCGCGTGCAATTGGCAGGGGTGGCAAGGGCCGGGCCGGCTCTTTTATCAGCACTTCTAGGCCCGGGCCGGCCCGGTCATGGTCTAGGTCGACCCTAACTTTTGCCAGCCCTGCCTGCAGGTGCGGTGTTAAAAATCCTAGAAATACGCAAGTGAGCCGCAAGAACCTTGGACACATTAATTTTCCTTCAAACCCAAACCAGTCTCATGGTTCAGCTTAAGAAGTTGCTATAGTCAGATTCAAAAGTTATAAGGTCGTGTTCAAAATTCAAAAGATTCAAAAGTAAAATATTTTTTGCTGAAAATGAAAGCGAAATGAATGAAAGCGGTGTTGAAAATCTAAAAAATACGCAGATTACACGGCCTTATTACTTTTGAATCTGAGTCAGATTAGTCAGATTATCTGACTATATATTTCTTTCTAGGTGGCATCCATTCGATTTCTCCTTCCTATCCACTAGTGCAGACCGCTCTGCCGTACTATGGGCTCTACCGCCAACTCAACGATATCAATAGCTTATCTCATTATTTGTAGTTATGGTGAACTCAAAGGGCCAGGTATCCGAGGGACCGAAAAAATGAAAAATTTCAAAAAAACCTAAAGTAAGGTTACACAGAATGGGGTTAAAGTTAAACAAGAGTGGCATAGGTGCCTAACCCTAATAAAAATTGGACTATTTTTCGAATGAATTACTTTTGCTACAGTACTTTTTTTTTGAAATTTGTGTTTTGTTTTGGTCCTCCGGATACCTTGGTCCCCAAGATACCTGGTCAAGTTGAAGGGCCACTGGAAAAGAGTGCCCTTGCCCATGTTAGATATCATCCCGTAGAATTGTTTGTAGCTAGTATTTAAAATGCGGATCTAATAACAAATAGGTTACCGGACTTAACTCCTAACCAACTCAACTATCAGAGTAATCGAACTTGCTTATAGGTTAGCTCATATTAAGTTGTTTAGAATGAATGACTAGCACTGAAATCTTGCTGTCGAGCTCACAAAGCCCAGCTGTTATTGCTTTCTTAGACATTTTACTGTCCAAACTTGTTCTGATAGGCACAACTACTGTTCTTTAGGTTTTTTGTTCTACCGTAGTTTAGCTATTCCCGGCTTATATCTGCAAATATTGATCTAGTCCCAACATGTACAAAAGTTCCCCTATATGTTTTAGTTCCCAAAAGTGTTTATAATCGTAAATGTTTCAAAATCTCAAACCACTACCCGGTGCAGTTTACATTCTAGTTCAGTTGCTTATATGCCTTTGCACAGTTTGCTGCTTACATTATTTTACTACGGGCACATTATTATTTTTCATACAAAATTTAATGAATATTCCATCTTTTGTGATCTCATTGTTAGGGAAAATTGGCTTAAGTTGATGGTCCTATAAGAGACGTACTCCAATTTGACAAAGGATTTGAAACGTAAGGTAGCTGGACAAGTGGCCCCATTCACCATCTCTCAATATTCCGGTTCGTTCTCATAACATGACAATTTCTTCACACAAACAATATTCACCGTGACTAGGTAATGAGAACTTTAAATAGTAACGGTCACCGGCAACCGAACAGTCCCGTAAAATTTCAATAGTGTCAAATCATCTACCATATTCACGCCATTCCATCAGACTACCAAAGTCTAATTTCTTTCCGGAAACAATGTTTTTTGTTAAAGTGGTTGGAAAAGTGAAACGGTGAGGAAAAAGATGATTGTGGCCAGTACAGATGAAATTAACATTAACATTTCGAAAAATAAATTTACTTGCTGAAGTGCAAACAATATATAAGTAGCGAAATTAATAAAGAAAAGAAGGAAACACGTAATTCACCGTAATAAAATGATATTGAGATCAATCACTATTGAGCTCTATCAATGCCTAATCATTAAAGAAAACAGGCAAACATAGAAAAAATAAACATTGTAAAATTAATAAGACAATCATTCTAACACATATGCTTAAATTTCAGAAAAATTAAGATTTCAGGAAATACGCATAACGTACAATGTCTGTGAAGACTTTACGAGTAATGGTTTTAGATTGTAGGAGTGAGAAGGCCATTCCACAGAAATATGTATATGACTTCTCCCAGGGAATCGGCTTCTCAACGACTAGCCTGTCAGCAAGGTGCTTCTGCAATATATTTGGTTAATCACATGCCTCTCTCATCGGCCCGGCCCGATCGGGCCGAAGAGTCTACGAGACGTCAACAAGTTACTATTATTCTGGACTAAGGTTATAAAGCGGGTTTCGAGAGTTCAAATCCTCTTCTAACCATAAGCATTTAGTTTTGCTAGTTTTTATGAGTTCATCGTGGTAATAAAACACTATATCAAAAGAAAACTTTGAAAACTTCCTAAATTTGGCCTTTTTATACCAACAAAAAAAAAAGTTTGCCTGTGCATTGTATACCCCCCGGACCGGCTCGGGCTTTCGGTGAGCGGTCTGGTTAATCATTATAATATCAAGATTAAATATGACCATAAATTTGAACTTGTCTTTTACCTATTTTGGACCAATCAAACAAGAGTACAAACAGTATAACGCACCATAAGCTGCTCCTTCTGATTTTGTCCCTGAAGTGGTTCTTTATAATTCAGGGTGTGGCTATTCACCCACTTCATAAAGATCGATTCATCAGTCGTATGGTCGATGTATTCGTCTATTTCCTATAAGAGAACAATGATTTAGAGAATAGAATAATAGTTTCAACAATATGGGGTGAATAAAACGTACTTTCGCGTTGTAGAATTCCTTCCATTCAGAATAGTGATCAACCAAGACGCAATCCTTTGCAACTGTTGGATATGGATTCCTTGAGAACAGCAAATTTCAGTGGGAAATAAATAAATTCTTACGGTGACAGTTTGGGCATTATGAAAGGTAGCAGTTCATCGCGAAGAATCCCAACTTTGTCGCTTTTAATTGGCTTTGGCGGCTCAACTTCAGTACTAAATATGTAGTTTAATTTCAACCACAACGACACAATATTTACCTGCCCTGAATGAGAGCTCCCAATGTGTTCATAGCCCCAACTTCAATTACATCGTCCTGTAAATGGCGTATGATGAGAAGTTACAAGCACAGTAGGAAAAATATAGCTGAGAAAAATGCTATTCTAGGCCAATTTTAAATCAGATGTCAAATTTTACAAAACTGAATAAAGGCCACAGATGGGGCGGTATTAACCATTATGGCCATTTACACAGAAAACTTTTAAACTTGCCTTATTCCTGAAGTCGAATGGGTATCTACTAATCAAGTGATCAATAAGACTCTCACTGTTGTCCTGGTCATGCAAACAAAATGGACAGCGATTTTCAACAATCTCGGCCAGAAGAACTTCAGCGTCAGCCTATAGTAATTCGCTAAACTAGAATGTAGGACTAGGCAACCTCTGACTCAGTCTCCATCTTCTCCTCAACAACTACTGGAGTCGGATTGGCTAATCCTTCGTTTTCCTTCGAACTGTCTGAGGTGTTAAACATACTACTGCTGCTGCTACTACTGCTGAGACTGGAGGCTGATTGTTCCTTGTATATGACGTATCTAAAAAGAGAAAAAGAGAAAATGAAAACTGAATGATAAATTCGAACCAATGTATGCATAGGGGAATTTGCGGTAATAAAAACCGTATTTGAATTAACTTTCAGAGTTATATATGGAATTTAAAATTATTACGTTACGCTCTTATAATAATGGTGCTGTTAAGGATGCGAATAGAACTTCGCACCACATGAGTATACAAGCATGCATGTTAGGAAGTGAATTTTGAATGCCAGATATATAATTGAAAATAATAACCAGTTCACTCGGAAACGATTCGGAGCAACATTTTTTAAGATCAAATCACCTGTGCTGCTTCTGTGATTCGACTTTCATCCTTTCTTCTGTCCATTCCATTCTTTGCTTGATTTCTTCCCAGTCCTCCTCACAGTGTTGATCAGTTAACTCGAATGCGATTGAAGGAAGTCTCAAACAGACTGAATCCGTCTCCAATTTCGCAGCCAACGCAGACACGCACTTGTGATCTGCATCCCAGTTCGGGGGCATTACGGAATCGGCTCTAAAATATAAGTACTGCTGATACAGGAAATGCACACTAACGACATGTGGATAGCCGAATTGCAAAACTTCATTTCAAGGGATCCGTCATCGCTGCGTCGTTCGAAGATTTTTCTGCAGCCGAAAATTGTTCGCTAAAAGAATGGCGTATGAATAATATTATATAATTGGCTGCATGGTAGAAAACATAATATTAGCATGCTATAAAAAAATAGAATTCTTATGATGCCTATAGAGTTATAACGAAGTAAATGTAAGCAAATATTTTCCTATTCTGTTCTGAAGCAGCAAGGTATAATAGACCGTCAAATGAAAAATCACCCTGTCCTGCTATTGAACTGACATGAACCCATTGACCATACAAATCATTGATGACTTATTTACCTGTCCCTGTGCTACAGCTACTGCGTTGCCAACATAAGACCGCCTTCTTCTGGTCGATTGTGATTGACCGCCTGTAGGCGCATATTCGACAGTGACTTCAGCCACAAGGAATCCATCGCTAAACTCACAATGGTTTCAGAATAAGTATGCAAAATTCTTACGTTGCTTTGTCCTCGAAGTATTTGGAGAGAGGATGATAAACGACGTTCACGTTGTGCTCCACCTTTTTGGCGTTGCACGAAAGTGAACCAACGAATATGGGTTCCTAAAAATAACACGAGTATGCCTCAAAACCGAAGCAATAAATTATTAAAATTAAATCATGGCAAATTATATCAAAAGTATCACTACATATCTCTATTAAACAAAATAAGGTAATCGATGATACATTTGAAATATAGCTGCCCCACTTTTCAATTATACATGCACACTAAAGAACGATTGTATGCACTGCAACAACAAACCTTTCTAATCAGTTTATCGTTCTCAAATCCAACTAAATAAATGGAGCATGAAATCTGGGAGAATGAACCTGCAAAAAATGTCGCGTTGAAGTTTTAGGACGAAAACTGACTAGGAGCCATTGCATCACTGAAGCCGAAGAATTCATACGTGCTGATCTCCCTAATGCCCTCTTTCAGCTGAAAACGAAGAATATATTATTTTTTTATAAATAATATTAGACTAAAAATATCTTGTTCTGACAGACGGGCTGTACCGCTTACTGGGTCACTTTTTACTTTCGATTAACCATCAACAAAATTTCACACACTAGTACGAACGCCAGTTAATAAAGGAATATAAGTATAGACCTCGCCCAGCTGTGCTAGTTAGTAAAAGAAACCGTTTGTGGGGTCTAAAACGTACAGCTCTTTCAACTCTCTTAATCATTTGCAACTTCTCCTTGGCATCATTCCCCTTCTTTTTGCTAGACGCCTGATTAATGCTGAACAAAGTTTCTTCGGCTCCTTTCGGGTGGAGATGGTAGAATTGCTGAAGTTCGACGAACTGATCTGAAATATAATGTACATGTTAAGCTGCTGAATGAGAGGGGCTTTTCAAAATTGTATGAAATGCGTTCTTTGAGAAAATGCAAACAGTTCCATTAACATTAATGCCAGTACTTATTGAGAAGCATATCTGACTGAACATAAATCCTAACCGCGTAATTCATCACTCCAGCTGCCTTTACTCGCATCCGCCAATATGACCAAGGATGGGTCCTCTGGTACCGCTCCTGCTTTATTCTTAACAGCACCATTCTGAAGAAAAAAGATGACGAATTGTTTCGAAAAAAATATTTTGAATTAGATCAGCAGTTACTGGCTTTAAGTGGATTGAACCAGTTTCCTCAGACCTTTAACTTGTAAACATCACGTGATTAAGTTACCTTATTATTCATGCCGGTTTTGGTAGCTAAGTTTTCAGTGCTCACTAGAGCATTCGATCCCCTCTTAGTTCCTCTGGACGCCAGCTTCTTAGAAACCATTAGAACACCCGTAATCCTAGAAAAACTATTTTGTTTTATTTAATAAATAAACATAAGACACAAAACCGAGTGGATCAATTTTATAACTGAAGGAACAAAAAACAGTAGATGCACTATAAAATATTATAGACAGGAATACTATTTTATACAACGTTAAACAATTGTATTCATTTGTACAAATGAATGTTAATTTTTTTTGCACTATCGACAGTTCAATTTTCGCGCGCATTTGTTCGTCGTAACCATAGGTGGATGCTATGATTTGCGGGCAGCAGTTGAAACACAATTTCTTTAGCAAGAATGGAATAATATATGCTTAGTACGGCTCGTTCAAAAATGTATATTAAAGCGAGTATATTACAAATTGGCCAAATATAGTAAACTGGTTGAGTCGCTATCATAACTTATCATAAAACAGAAACAGGACATAGTCATCACCAATACCCAAAAAGGCAACAAATAAATCAATTTGATAAAAAAGATCAAGGTGAATGGTAATTATTATAGATGGCAAGTTTTCTAAATAAGTATTGTAGCATAGTGGCTAAACTGATTGGAACATACAAAGTTGTTATCCACAAAATCAAGACTAGAAATAAAAAGAAATTAGCAGAAACGTAGTTTGATTGAAAGCAAATTAAAACCAATATATATACGTGTAAAATTTGCTTAGCATTGAACGCCTGTCTAATTAACATGCTTGTGACTACGAGATAAAAACTAATATCGACTATTGGGCTGCAATAGCACAGTGCTGCCTGGGAACCTGTGTACACCAGAGCTGGTTATCCGCCCGGCCCGGCCCGGCCTGAAATTTTGAAAGTCAGGCCGGGCCGGGCGGATAACCAGCTCTGGTGTACAGCTGGGAAAAGCCGGGCCCGGCCCGTGAAATTCCCACCGGTGCCTATGTATTTTAGAAAGTGGGACCGGGCCGGCCGGCCTTTTACTCAACCCTGCCAGGCTTTCAAAGCATGGATGGGATTGTTAACAAGCTCAAGAAAGATACAGTAATAGTTTACTCCCTGGTAACAAACCACACTGTCTCTACAGAGAAAGGAAAGTCAGCCGCACACCAGCGCATACTACTAGCTTAAGTCACAACGAACTACATAGTGCAACGGTAAAATGGATTTTCGGTAATCCACCCCGAATTGAGCCACTATGCTGGACCAGATTGGTTTACTAAGATGTTGGACCGAGTTCAACGGTCTGCATATCTATGGATCACCACCCGTACAAAGATAAAACCCCCTGAGATTAGATATACTAACCATGCATCAGTGTATATTCACTGCTCATATCGGAGTTTGAAATTATTGAACCCACTCGTCACAAAGATCCCACTACATAACTACAATTTAAAACAGTTTTGTGCAAAACAACACTAAAGTCCACAGTAAATCCGAGCCTACATAGTAATCCCTAATTATCAAGCGCGAATCGATCGAATGAGGCGGAGTAACTACTGTGTTACAAATTGTATTCAATTAAAAGATTGACATATAAATATTGTTAATCTAACGAGAAATGAAAGATAAATATACATTGCGCCTAAAACAACTAGTTTTGAAATGGCCGGCAATGGTGAAAATGCGCACATCAATCAATATATCTGCGAGGTTTGCTTTCCTTGTTAAATAAATGTAGCGAATAAGTGTTCAAAATTACAAAAAGCTAAACTAGTTCAAAAATAATATAAACTAATTGTGGGCAGTTTTGCCGGGCGGTATTTTTATTCGCGCCTGCTATCAATTATGGCACCGGCGGTCGATATGATGCGAGGCAGTGAGGAAACTCAAACTAGCGGAGAGGTGCGTAGCAATATGCGTCTAATAGTAAGTATATTGTTTTTGAAAAGCCATAGCATATATCTTTTTGAGCCCCGGAGCTGTTTTTATCCAGGGCTCCGGATCTAGCTTTTGAAACGCACTATAGAGGAATAGCGGTCCCATAAAGAGGAAGTTTCCGACACTCTGAAGAATTATGAATAGTTAGGGATTACTCCAGACCCAACAATCATAAGGTTCCACATTAGCAGAATGCATTTCAATCCGAAGACTTAATTAACATTTGCATCTTTCAAAATCGAGCGCGCGGATGGATTGATCTTTAACTCCGGCTTCTATTGACCACGATCTCTGGTTCTAATTCATTATATCCCAAACGTAGACCGGGACCAACAAATGGGTGATCTGCTCTTCTGCAATTGTGATCGATTATCAGAGATCTAGTACACAAATGACACAAACTGAGTCATAATACTAGATAAATCCCGGCGGATTTGGCCCGCACTGAGAGCGGAGACTGGCCGGCTTAGTTTTTACATCGCCCTGTTGTTATCACATCATTCTCATTGTTGCACACGAGATTCTAATCGATATACTATTAGGCTAACTAGTCTCATTGTCTCTTTCCATGTGGGCCGTATTCTTAAAGGTGTTCCTGCCTCTTCTACTAATATTAGCAGCTTTATTCCTATTCATGGACACAAAACGGTAAGCCGGATAGTTACAGTTCCCGATCAACTTTTTGACATTGTGGTTATGTTTCCCAGAGGTAGTTATCCGGTCCGGCCTGATATTGTTGAGCCCAGGCAGGGCAAGGCCGGGCCGGGCCGGGGAAGGCCGGTTTTCAAGACGGATTCTGGTTTTCCAGAAGTTAATAAGCAATCCGGCCCGGCCTGGTATTTTTGAGCCCAGTTAGGGCCGGGCTAGCCGGATAATCACCTCTGATGTTTCCAATACAACAGTTTTACCATTGTCTGCTATATTGTTACTGAAATAAAGTTCTTCTATCAGGGAAACTCCCACAAATTAGAACCGTCAAAAACAACTCTTTTGCACTTAGAATTTTGCATTCGCGTCCAAAATAGTTTCGTTTTTTACCGTTCTCTTTTCTGGGGGTTCTTCAATAAGGGCCGAAATTCTGGAGAAAGTCCCGCTAGTGCCGGTCTGTGCGGTTCAGATCACTGTGAGAAAAGTTTACGAAGATTAGGGATTCGAGGTCCGAGCGGCGGGAAAAATCTTTCCATTTTCATTGCAACGCAGAAGAAACTGAAGAATCCTCTAGTCATCGTAGGTTCAAAAGTTTTTTGCATAAAAAGTTTCAATACTGGCATTTCAGCGCAATGATAGAATACGACGTGTTTAGCTCGCAGTTTTCTGTAGAGGAGTCAAAACTCTACCAGGTTGTTAATAAAGAAAAAAAGAACGGTGAGAAGAAACTCAATGATCTCGATAAGATAGTTAGCATGAACTCAGATGTGAGTGTTTATCTGGAATGGGACTACCAGAAAAAGAACTTGCTGAACTGAGAATGTTCACAATCGCCTTCAAAATAGTTCCCTTTTTTGATGCGTCTGTTTTTGCTAGTTCTATTTCTGGGAGTGCACTTGGGTTATACAACCCCGTTGGAACTGACGACAACTCACAGGTTCTGAAGGAATTTTTGGAACGATAAAAGTTCTTTCAGCCAATACCGGAACGCCGGAACAACTTAACAGCTGATGAAATGTGCTCCAATACCAAAACACTCGACTGCATGCCTCCTCTGCTAAAATTTGAAGGAGAAATAAGGGTGAATTCTCTAGCTCAAACAGCTTTAAATCCACTTATTATATAATAACACTACAGATATTAATCAAACTATGAAAACAATAGAACTATTAATCATCCTAATTTATCAAAACTAAAGATTGTAAGTGTTCCAGTTGGAACCAGCTGAACCAGCCTACGACACTTACAATCTATAGCCTATCCTGGATAGATTATAGGTTACCACAATTGCTACATTACAGGCTGCTCCTAACTACAAGATGTCTACTTGTGTTACACAGAAAAGCATGTCAACAGTAATGACCGCTATATTTTGTTATCTTTTTGACGAAAATAATTTCACTAGCAACGGAAGGAACATTCTAAAAGAATGGAAGATGCTCAGGTTAGTTGGAGTTACGGGAAACATTTACCAGAGCACGTATGCAGTGCATGCTACCAAAAAAACGAAGTGAAGACTGGAGCGCATCAGCAACCCCCCAAAAAATAAGTATTCAAATATCCAAATATGAGTAATCACCTAGATTCTGCCAGTTCAAGAACGAATTCCGTTCACTCGAGCGGATGAGAAAGAACTTTAACGTAAGCGGCAGAGATTGGGCATACACAATGGTTATCAGAGACCCAGTCGATCGATTTCTTTCTGGATTTGTGGACAAATGTATTCGGTATGACAAGTGTATTCATCGTATAGTAACAACTTTGGCAGCCCAAGGCAGTCTTGTCGCGGGAAACAACTAACAATAAATCGTTTTACCATTCTGTAAAAGCGATATAAAAGGGTTATCAGACGCTGAAGTTACCCGATGAAGGTACAAAGTAGTTTAAAATTACGTATTGCGCAAGGAGCAGTGCGCAATAAGTTTCTTGTATGAGAAAGAGAAAGAAAAGCCAGGCAATTTAGTTACTGAAATTATTAATTTTTAGTAAACCTCTGCCTGGTAGGTACTGTAACGGATGTAAATCCAATATGACGTGTTTTCTAATAGAAGAATATGAGAGAATGAAAAGCCAGGTAAGCTATTAATAAGAAAGTGTCGAAGATTGCAAATTGAGGAAATATATGGTGGGCATATATAATTTGCAATACCAGACTCGCCATTACAAGACTACTAAAGTTCTTCAGGTAGAACGGAAAAAGTTTTGGTTCAGCTTTGAGGATCGACATTTCTTTCCACAAAACTGGTGAGCAATTTCAGAATGATCTGCCCCATGGTTATAAAGTAAATGACTACTATGAAAGTTGCACATTTAAATCAGTCGTACCAGTAGATTTTAACCGAACCCTACAAACAATAGCATTTTAATTGACAAGGAAATAGCGAAAATAAAGTTATGCTCAAAAAATTAACTTCAGGCGCTGCCAACTTCACAAATACCTAAAGGAATATACCTTTATTCGTTACTCTTCCGATCCTGCAAAAACTCTACTGACCGATTTGAAGAGAGTAATGAGAAAACAGACGGTGAGCCCTAATATGTAAGAAATTGAGGATACGGTTAGATTAGGTGGTCAAAACAAATGTGTTCATGCCGACATGATGATTGCAGGTTCCACAGTCCTCAATCAGATATATTGAACAACAATTGACCAGTGGAAGAACTGCGCATAGTACGGTCGACTCGGATGCAAGGAGTTTTCTTGAGAAACGGTGAGAATAATATAAGCGCGGACCATCATATATTCTACCCACGGGACCGAGTTGAGCAAACTCGGCCATGGCTGGACCAACGTTTTGTTTATATTTTTTGTTTCGCCTAATAATAGCCTGTGTTAAGGATATACAAAAAACATTATAGTAATATAGCACCGCTACATGAGAGCAAAAACAATCTAATCAAAATAAACTGCAAAACTTTTGTAAATATTGTTTGCACTGCAATACTTTTAACCAGAGCTGTTGACCCGGCCCGGCCCGGCCCAAGATTTGTAACCTAGGCCGGGCCGGGCCGGGCCGGCCGGGCCGGCCGGGTTAACAGCTCTGGGTTAAAAGGGTTAAAAGCCATACGGGCTTTGCGTTGCGCATGTCTGGCTATAGCTGATCAAATAATTCACTTAGGAAGTGAAGAAAACAGACTTTGACGCAGGGCGGGCAATATTAGTGGCCGGCCTGGTTTTTTTGCAAATCAGATAACACGGACCAGCCCGAACGACTCCTGCGTTGACCAATATTATTACAGATTGCGCACCAATTCCTTTCTGATGGAATATGTTGTCAAGATGTTCTACTACGATTTCAAATTACTACAATATTCATTTCCCCGAGAATTTCAGTAATAGATCAATTAGCCAATCCACAACGAAGCGGGTCAACGTTTACATATTAATATAGATTATGTATCATATAGTATAAACACCACATCAGACAAGAGGTATTTTTCAAGGAATATTTATTACTAATCGGTAACAATAACAAACAAAATAGAACATTCACAGAGATCAAATCAACAAATTTCAGAACAAATCACAGAGATCAAATCAACAAATTTCAAAACACAGATTAACAATAAATTAAACTACCACACACTTTGCTCACTGATCATGCTGTTCATAAGACTGTCGTCATCGTAGGCTGGTTCAGCATCATTTGAAACGATAGCTGGGTACGACGTGGGGCGGGAAACTATGTGATAATAAATTTTTGAAATAGGAAGGAGAACTTACATTCAGCCATCGAATCATTCAAAAACATATTGTGTGGATATGGTCTTATTCCATTGGACGATTGGGTACGAGTCGAGTCGGGCACTATCTGAACATCTCGAATGTAAAATAAAATATTACATGCCGTACCATCCGACCACCGTCATTGTCGTTCACACGGAAAAGATCACTGAGGTTTTTCTCTTGAGAAGAAGGAACTACTTCTCTGCCAGAAGTCGTGTGCAGGACCTAAAGGCAAAATATGATATACAACCTAGGAATGAACCCCAAACCTTTGGAGGAAGAATATATTGGTTTTTCCTCTTCAAGGTACCAGGAGAAAACGAGGACAGTCCTTCAATCTCGTTGGGATTTGAACTTTCTAAACCGTCATCTAAAATATTAAAATTAAACCATGTTTAAGAGAATACCAACCCGAGTCACCAGAACGCACGGCACGTTGAAAATGAACTCGCTGGGGAGCACTAGGCTTCCTTGGTGTGACAAGCTCATATGTACCTTGTTCTTTCTCGAGATGGGCGAGATGCTTGTTTAACTCTTCCAGCCGCTTCTCCTGTTCCCGCACTGTTGCCTCCAGAGATGCAACTTGGGCATCAATCTGCAAATTTGCTTATATGTAGCTGAAAATATCGCAAACCTCAGCTTGCGCTTCACGTGAACTGTGAGCCCTTCTAGATAGATCATCTCGTTCCGCAACTAAATTGCGTAATTCCTGCAGCACGATTTGCTCTTCTTCGGCAATTCTCTGGTCAGCATGCAAAGTCTAAAAAGGTATTTTGTAAGTTTAAAACAAGTGAGAGAAAAAAAACTACCTTATTCTTCAGTTCCGACAGCTCATTTCGCAGGTTTGATTGCATCACAATCAAATCATTGCTCGTTGCGGAGTCATGAACACCTGGAAAAATGCACTTTAAGCACAGTAAACATTCTCACCTTTTATTTGAGCTTCAATTGCAGAAAGATCAATTTCAACGAATTCCGGAGAGCCTGTTAGGATCAACATTATTTCCTTGATTTCGCGAGACTTTTCGGCTAGTTCGCATTGAAGATCAGCAACAATTTCAGGTTTGAGAACCACGCAGCCAGCGCCATTCTTTAAAAAATATGAATACAGTAAGAAATTACAAGGTAACCTGTTCGATCCATTCATTTGGAAGTTGCCTAGATAACGTTAGCATCTCCTCTGTAGCCATCACAAATTCCTTGTTAGTTGCAGTTACTTTATCTCTATATGAAGACAACTAAAAAAACTTAGTTAGAAATATTGCTAACTAGAACATACTTCCAGAGCATGCTGCTGAACCTGCTCGTTTAAGAAGAATTCTTCATCTGTGGTTGCACTTTGCATCTCCTTCTCAATGACATTGCAATCACGTTTGAGAGTCGACACTATGTCTTCGAGTCGCTCGGAATTATCAGTGAGCTCAGCGACGTTATCCTATACGAAAAAATACATTGAAGCTTCAGATAAGCTAGGATACCTCTCCACTGCGAATTTTTTGATCAACTTCATAATTTCTGTCTTGCAGATCTGACACCTCATCCGTAACCTTACCAAGCTCTAGATGCATGACTTCTTAAATAAATGATAAAATGTTTCTAACGGGCACACTAACCTCCACTTTGCTTCTCGCTAGATAATGCATCCTCAAGCAAAGCTTTGTTAGATGCCAGTTCATCTAACTTCTTAGTTTTGATTACCTAAATTACTAATATATGTAAATCATCACACGCCTGGTTGAACCTTTGCATCATTCAACTTCGACGCAAACTGTTGCACTCTATTACAGCTAGCCGAGCGATCTAGCAGTTCTTGGATCCGAGACATCTGTGAAGCAGCTAAAACAATAAAAGTAAGATTGTGATGATACGAACAAACCATGAACCGACAAACTTTCAAACTTCTGACTCTGCTTGGCATAAGATGACTTGCTGGCTTCTTCCACTCTCGCAATTACTATGTTGTGGGTATCCACTGACCGGGATAAGATCCCAATTTGGGTATTAACTGAACCTATTCACTATACATGAATATTCAAAAAACCATTACCTGTTTTTGAAACACTCCCCTTGAGCTCTGCTTGCTTAGCAATTTCATCACTCAGCTCTTGGAGCTGCTTGTACCTTAAAAGAAAATCTTACGTTGCTACAGACAACAAATCCAACTTTTCTTCGACATCGGAAAAAATTCCGTTCAGACTTCGGGCGTTGCGAAACCGGTTCTGAAGATCCAATCTTTCCAGGCGCAAAGCCATCAGCTTGTTTTCCTTCGGAGTTGCCATGCTACAATTATTCTGTTTGAAAAATCAATATTAACAAATTATAATATAAACAAAATATATACACAAAAAGCAATAAAAATGGATAACGGAGAAATCGAAAATGGTTGTTGTAATCGCGGTTACCGTAATAGTTACGCTGCGGGACACTTTTTTAAATATTCGAAAGTTTTGTCCGTTTTTTTTTGTGTTTAAAATGACATGCCAATTTATGCGATCATTTTCAATTTTTGTTTCCATACGATGATCGTAACTGCTATGTGTACTACTCGTTGCTGAATCCTGTTTTTCACCAGTAATGGATTGCGCACACGATAGAGTTAAAAAAGTAGGAAACCGTTTTGAAGAATAGCTGACCGCTGCGCGGTTCCGCATGTCCAGATATCAGGCAATTGCGGTTTCTGCTTCTCGTCATGGGCGTAACTGTCGTTGATCAACACTTAGTTTAGTTCACTCTACCTGTTAACTGCCTAGTAAACAGTCGTCACCTAGTACCTAGCCGACTACTCTTGGCTGAATAATAATGCGACTTATTATATGTTCTACTTTTCTATTACTCTCGGCTTGGAATTTAGCTGAAGCGGTGAGCAAATATGTTTATGAAACGGTATAAATTCGCCTACTAATGGAACATTTTACAATACTTTCTTTTAATGGTGCATAATTTTTATCATCATTTTGCGGATTGTGTTCCATATAACCTATTTTAAATGGCTATGTTAAACTAATTAAGTCTCTTGAAAAGGCTCTGGGCCATTTAAAAAAACTCACGGACTGGCTAGTGCGGAATAGTTCCTATCAGTGTTTTGAGGTAGTCAGTACGAACCCCGACATTTGTTTTAACGTTACGAATGATATAGCTTGGTCTTCATGTTCCTCGTTACCTATCGTTTTAATTAGTGTGTCGTAATTTGTTAAACCTACCGTGGTATACCCATTCGTTTCCAAAGAGAAGAAATATTCATTGCTGCTACATTTATCAAATACTCTATATGAATATAAAATATGAATTCTATCCCACTTCATTCAGCAACGAATGACTAGGTACTTTGTTCACTTGGATAGCGAAGGCCGAATTACCTATTCTTTCACTCCTGGTCCCTCTGCGAAGTATAATCTACTTCTGTCTTCGGAGACTTTCGAACCGAACACCGATTCTGATATGACACTACCGCCTGACACGTACTCCATACCTGCAAGGGAAGCTACTACTACTAGACCGACTGCAATAACCCGCACTTCACAACAGACCCAATATTCATCTACGTTTAATCCTAATTTTAACCTACCATCGCCGAGGCATTTTACTGTTCACTACCGAGTGAGATATGTAACCAAACCACCGAGGGTGCAGGAATCTAACGGTACTCCGATAGAAATCAGTCAACCAAAGATGCAGGTTAGTTCTGAATAGTTTAACTTGTCGCCGTCAAGCCACTAATACATACAAAGTTTAGAAATAGATAAATCTGGGTGAGAATTTTCTGCATCACTAACAAATTGAAAGAACAACTAAAACTATTGGCTAGGGGAAATGACAGTTAAATATTTAAACATATAGCTTATATGTTTAATATATGTTTTTATATGTTTAATATGATATGAGATTCAAAAGTGGAATGATATAAGCGATTTTACTGAGGCATACAGCTTAATGCTCTCTGTCAGAACGTGTTCAAAAACAGTATTTAGGCTCCAAAGCTTATCCTTACAAACGCTACAGGAGATTTTCTGACAGAGAAAATTAAGCTTTTCAAATCTACTGAAGATCTCAATTCGCAAATTGTTCCTGTTGAGGTCAGTAGACTAATAAATAGTTGCACATCCTTTGTTTGTTATGTTTTATAGTTAGATTACCTTGTTTTTCTTAGTTTTATTGCACTTTTAACTTTAGTTATCAAAGCGAGATAGAAGCAGAGTTTGGTGAGCTAGGCACGGTGGGCTCGATTCACATCAAAGTAAAGGCCCGGTACGGCACGGAGCCACTTTCAATAGAGCCCAAACGATCAATTCTAGGTAGTATAGTCGGCGGCATAATAGCTTGAAGTTAAAGGTCTAATAAATTAAAAATAGAGCACATCTTTGCTCTATATTTGCTCTAATTACTCCACTAACAATAAGCTCTAAAACATTTGCAATTCGTACCGTAACCTCTTGCAAGCGATTAGTCCACCGACTATAGCTAGCTCGTAAAAATAGTCAGGTTTAGAAAGGGTTTGCAGATTAGCCTGATGTGCGGGAGAGAGTGATTCGTTCAGGATATATTATTATACTAGATTAATCAACCATAAATGATCATACTTTTCTTGGATACCTTCTTATTGTGTATAGCCCTTTTAATTAAATTAGTACCTTCGCCCACATTTTCCGCAATGACTTTTAGATCTGTATGCTCCTTTTTTCAGACCTCTCTCTGAACTCCCGAGCTCGGCCGTGCTTCGGGCCGGTCCTGGCCGATGAGAGCTCTGCCTTTTTAAAAACATTTTTCGTGTCGCTTTAATTTTTCGATGGCTAACCATTACAAAACAAAAAACAGACAAGAATTTCATCCAAACACCTTTCTTTTCGCAATATAGTCACTATCATAGGTAGGGCCGGGCCGGCTGGAAACTTGTTGGCCTCGGCCAGGCCCAACCCGTTTGCCAATAAAAGTTACACTCCAAAGTTAGGCAGTGTTTCATTGTTTTTTTCCCTTTCTTGTCCAGTTCTAATTTTCCGTATTTTCCTATTATATTTGTGGACACACTCTCGTTTCTTTTACGGGCTTCGGTCATTATCATCAATTTTGGCTAGCTAACTACTGCGCGTTGACAGTTCCACTTATAACCAGCTGTTTTTAGAAGAAAAACGGTTAAACAAAACGGAGAATGTATAGTAAGAATGTATTGTTAGAACAAAAGTAGACACTAGAAGCAGGGGATTAGGACAGGCGGGGTTCTCAAAATTGTCCGACCCGGGCCTAGAATATGCGAAATAGCCGGCCCGGCCCGTCTGAGAACACCGAGGGCAGGGGTTGGAACGGGCTGGCCCAGGCCTGGCAAAATCCAGGATTGACCGGGTCGGCCCTCACTTTCGAAAGCGATCAATAATGTTCCAAATTTTCCAAATTTTTTTTTCCAAATTGGAAATTTTGGTAAAAAATTTGGAATTTCGCAATAGGGGGGCATAGTAGGGTCGGCCATTGGTGCAATGTTTTGACCCGGCCCAAGTTGTCTGGAGAAATTCCCTTACCCCTGGTTTAGGGGAACCTGTGGCCGTATTCACCAACGTTCCCGTCGCGGGAATGGGAGCAAAAACTGCTCCCACGGGAGTGCTCCCAGCAAAACGGTATTCGCCATTGCTCCCGTCTGTTCCCGTGTGTTCAAAATGCTGCTCCCGGGAGCGATTTTTGTCCCCGTGGATTAGGGTCGGGAGCAGTTCTTCCTCCCACCGGGAATGAAAGCTCCCGCTCCCGCGGCGGGAGCGTTGGTGAATACGACCACTGGTCAAATAATGAGTAACCATACCTGAACGTGTGGCAAATTATGCTTGTCTGCCAATTCTAAAACAATCATCAGACTTTCGAAGTCGGCTGAAATTAGACAATAATTCCGAAGCGGGTAATCATTTAGAAAACTATTTTAGTAGAAGGTAAAAAAAAGTTGTTTTGATTTAAATGGTTGTCAAGCATTAGCGATAAGCGTCTGACAGGTACTGAGTGCACTGTTTTGCTCCAAATAGATTGCCTACTTATTAGTTCACAGGTTCAATATCCACCTATACATCTTACACATAAACTTCAATATCTATAAAGAAAGTTTAGCTTTACCTCGTTTCGACAGCCACCCAACATCTATTGCAAAATGTTTTTTTAATAGGTCCATGATATCCGACATCTCAAGAAAATAGACAGTCCTCAATCTCTCAACAGGCCAATAAATAGGAAGATGTTCTGAAGGTTTATATTAATAAGGATATAGATTGCGTATCATTAGAAAAACGTAGTTGAAAATATTTAACATTGATTTGAAACAAACCTGTTTTCTTGGGAAACTCTTTCTGGTTGGAAAAACACATGTTTAGCAAATACTGAACTATACTGGAACTCAATTCTGGCAGATCACACGTTTTCATATCCTTGCAATCGGTTTCTGAGAAGAAAAGACGATCAAAGTAATTGAAACAGAGAGCAAGAACCTGTAAAACATCTGATTGCTATGCATTAAATAATCAGTTTAAATGAAAGTGATATTATGCAAATATAGAGGATTTACGCAATTCACTAAACAATTTTTAACTACGAAACACTTACAACTTTGTTACAGTAAAGTTTTCTGTCACTCAAGTTGAGCACAACATCATGGGGACGGGCAGAATTGCTAAAGTCATGATATAATTGCCGATGATCCTGCACAGATCTAAAAATAAATTTATTGTGCTTTGCACCTAAAGAGTTAGGATTTGTTTTAACCCATTCATAACCTTGTTTCTCGTTATCTATAAAATAGTAACAAGAAAGACTACTTACGTAATACATCCAGCATCCAACATACAAAGGTGTCCAAAAACATCAATCACTGGCACACCATTCTGTAATTTCTGGTGTTTAAAAAATATAATTCGTTAAAAACATTCTGACATCGAAAGGATCTTATTCATAATAGCACTTGACTAAGCAATTAGCTAGAAAACTTACTTTCGGCCGGTTCATAGTGAAAACTTGTGGATTTTCCAGATTATCCATCATGATGACCTTCTGAAAACAAAAGGTAAGGATATGCTTCCATTGAAGACTACCTTAGTGATTGAAAATACGTTTTTTGGGTATTGCGCCCTAACCTTTAAGGTTAACCTGAATTTGTTTGACAACAAATAAGGGCCTTTGTGATGAATATGGATTTTTATCTGCTCGTTTCCATCATCCAAACATTCCTCATACCACGAAGACCTGCAATGAAAAAAAAATAGAAATTGTGAGTACATACTCCCAAAATAAAGGGAAAGAACACTAGCAACCACTCAAATTTGCTGTTTCCAACTCACCAAGTACTGTGAAAGACCACCGCTTTTTTCCTGTCTTTGGATATAGAGAATGTTCGTTCAATGGCATTGGGTGCGAAATAGACAGCCGACATGTCAAACTGAAAACAAAAAAATATCAGAATACAAAATGAATAGTAACAATGTGACATCAACAACAACAACAAAAACTGTTTAACATGAAAAATATATTGATCGAAGCTGGAAGAAAACTAATTGCGTGATAGTGAAGGAATAATATTCGTCTATCAGTTGAATTATTTTATCGATTAGTTTTTCCCTTTTACAAAGGTCTGGAATTCCTGATAGAAACAAGAGACTATAATCTCAATATGTTGAAACTTTAGATAACGCATATCTAGGCTGACAGAGAGCAGAGCCGTTAAACTGGCCTAGCATCGGTTTTTCCAGTGGCCGTATCCACGAAAGCAAAAAACGAGTTCCCGGGAGTTCCCGGGAACTATTTTCAGTTCCCGCTGACTGAGTT
>JAQGAV010001317.1:0-21700 GCA_034691345.1 Phasmarhabditis papillosa
ACCTCTCGCTCCATAGTAAAGTTTCATCATTTACCTTATAACTACAGGCGGCTGACAGCCCGGCCCATGCCGGCCCGGCCCGGCCCAAGATTTGGAACATAGGCCGGGCCGGGCCGGGCCGGGCCGGGCCGGCCGGGTTAACAGCTCTGCCCATACATGCGTTTCTATACTACCGCCACTGCAGCTACGGAGAGTCGAAACCTCTGACTCTGATCCTCAGTGTTTCGTTAAAGATTAAAGTTTTTCAGCGTTTAGTTTTTTTCTTGATTCAATTTTTTTCCTTTTTCAACCCATTTTCGTTCCCACCAACTTTTCCAACAACATGATTCCACAACATTTCAATTCTTTACATTCATTTTTCAAACTCTTTCTAGATGTTTACCAGAAAAAGAGAAATCAATATCTAGTTCGCCTTATACAATTTCTAAAAATAAGTCAAGGAAGGTCATTTGGTGATGTGTATTTCTCAAGTATAACGTAAAAGAATAACAGCAGTTCCAGCACGTTTACAAAATATGGAAATGATCGCTTGCACGTAGCATGGTAAACGAAACACAATACAGCATACTTTTAGCAAGCTGTTAGCTCCCAAGTGTACGGTCGGACTACTAGGATTAGAGCACCTAGTTGCACAGGAGCGCGGATACCCAAAGAAAATAGACTCAAAACCGCAAAAGTTTGCGCGAAAGCGCCACATTCGCAGTCCTTTATTTGAAAGCATACTGTCCCTTTTTTTAGAAAGTGTTTAGCAAAAATATGTTTAACATTTTGCCATTGGCTGTGAACAAAAGGAAACTGGAAGCTAATTAAAGGCTAACTAATTCCGCGCCCCAACCCCATATTCATAACAAACATTCTCAGTGGCGCGCTGACGGAGGCGCAGTCTGTTTAGGCCTTTGTTTGCAGGCCTGTCAAAGTTGTGTTTATAGTGCTCCATTTGATTTAGACAATGAGATCTCTTCAAAGGTGGTCTTGCTATCCAAAAAAGTCACACTTTATACTAATCCGGAATCGTTATTCGGTATCTTTGATTAGTTCGGGAAGGCCCGATCCGTACAGTAAATATATAAAGAGAAAAATATATCAAAATAATGGAACTCATATATATAAGGCATTAAGGCTGACCGGGCCGGGTCGAAAATTTTGAAAACAGGTCGACCCTGTTCCACCCCCCTAGAATAATTGAACTTACCCCATGGGAGTTTCCTTGTCTTTGTCACTGGAATCGAAGCGGCAACTAGCTGACATAAGATCGCCCTTCTGTATTACAGGACTAGTAGTTATTGATTCGAACAACTGTAAGCGAAGGTATAATTTAAGCATTTAAGGATCTAAGTAAGCAATATTTTTGTTCATTTGTCTATTTTAGGAACACGCTTGAACATCAATTATCTACTGTGCAACCTTCACTCTTGAAAAGATTAGCGGGACGGGCCCATACACCTGAGTTTCCTTTCAAGAAAGCTATGTAACTTCTTAAATTAAAATTAGAGTTTCTGATACCTGTGGCCATTGTGGGTTCCTTCTGCCGATCTTATTCCACTTATCATCATGTTTATAGTAAGCAGATACTACTCTGCCCATTGCATGAGTATGTGTACGGAATGCAAAAGGATGTAGTTCTATTGGGGATTGATGAACACAGCTCATGTTGATCTGAAGAAGTTTTATGATATCTAGGGTCATTTATCCAAAGTGATATAGTTTTTCGTAAATTAAATTTGCAAACTTTTTAAACTTTAGACAAGATGTTTTA
Organism: Phasmarhabditis papillosa; assembly: GCA_034691345.1. Taxonomy (NCBI): domain Eukaryota; kingdom Metazoa; phylum Nematoda; class Chromadorea; order Rhabditida; family Rhabditidae; genus Pellioditis; species Pellioditis papillosa. Next base: position 1,757 of record JAQGAV010001317.1, read on the forward strand.
CACCTAAATGCCCTGTCTACTTTCTGAACACCCTAGTGGATTCATAGAACCGCAGCTACTTTCTGTCCGGGCCCCACCTATTAATGTAGAAAACGTACTCAACTTCTGTCAAAGTAACAACAGTTCCTTAATTTTTTGATCAGACTTGCCTGCATTTGTGGTCGGTGTGGTGGGATTGGGGTGCCGGATACAAAAAGCATGACGGCGGCTAGATTAGTCGGCGCATTCTGGGATAAGTGAAGGGTAACTCCGGAGAAGTCCTTTACGTTACCGGCAAACGGCTGTGCGTAGTGAACCTAAAATAGTTTTGTATAGTACAGTTGCCCCACTAGGCTCAAAATGCGAGCCCAAGCCCAAAATTTATCTAAAGCAGGTCCCGAAGCCCCAATTGCCGATTTTAATAAAGCCCGTTCTTAGCTAAGCTCGTCTGGTTCCAAGTGCTTTGTGTATGTCTACGAGGATTATCTATTTTTTCGCCTGAGCGGAATTTGTTCTTACACGCCGATGCTTACCTGCAGCACAAAATACCGTATTCCATCTTCTTCATGGCCTACAGAAAACGCGACATTTTGGGGTAGAATCAAGTTTGGAGCTGAAAAGGTCTTCTAACGATTGCACCTAGAGAAGGACCTACCGTTTCTAGCCCAAGCGTATAGAATATGCTGTCCACCGTATCCACAAGTACTCTGTCCTCTCCAGAAAGGTTCCTTAGAAGCGGGACTAGTGCATCCGTATAGGAGCATGTGATGGACTCGGTCAGCGTGCGCCATAGGTTCGAATGCGACTAAAAAGATATACAATTAGCTAACGACATCGCAAATCGATGTCTAGACAAGTCAGCAATCAAACAAAAGCAACCGGCCATTCCCATTCCAGTCCTAACCCATGTCTGAATTATCCTCCGACTACACAGTAGTCGTGCACAAACGTTAATTCGAAAACTTCACGTCCCACAAGGTTGGGCTGCGCACTGGGCGGCGCGGTCATTTTCAAAACTTGGGCGTGGGCCGGGCTGGTCCGAATGGACGCGGGCAGATATTATAACAACGTAATTTTGCCTCCAAAAGTAGCGTCACCGGTTTCAACCGGGCCGGCCCGGGCCGGCATTTAACTGCGCAGCCGTGCCATAATCCACTTTAACAAGTTGACGAGCTTCACAGTTATTTAAATTTCAGAATTAAAACATTTTTGGGATACATTCATGATCGTTTGCGGGTTGAAATTGTTCTCTTCTCACCTATATATCCGGGAACTGCTTCCCTTGACACGGCCACATAGTCATCGCTCTATAATACGAATTAGTTATGAATGTATTCATTCTAGATTATTATTTTAAGTATATTCGCTTCGAAAAGCTGGGTTTCCTGGAACTGATTTGAGTCAAAAAGATTCTGGGAGAACTGGCAGCTTATAGTTAGCTTATTGTTATTTCGCAGGACATTATTTGAGAGGCCTTGTTTTGACTGTTAAAACTTAAAAAACCTATGGAAAAAACTCTATACATTATTCAATAATTCTTTCATAACGTGATTTTGATCTATTGCTCTATCTTATCAGTTTATTATGAAAAATTTGTTCCATGGATTATAAAGGTATGCGACTTTTATAAAAATGCTTTGAGAGAAAAACAGGATGTTCCGTAATGACTAACAATAAGAATACCGCGCTTCGATTTGAATGATCTGGTTTGATTGAATTTGAGTGTTCAAAAGTACATAAATCCTATGTTTCAAAAGATTCTTACGGAAAATGGAATAATTTTGTTATTTATTACAATGTATCATAAAATATTCTAACTTACTACAAACTATTTGAATAAATGTATGGTAAATACGTCGAAGTCACATTTCAACAAATATGGATCATGGTTCAGTATAAATTATTTCTAAGTTCCGTGAATGAAAACGGGGACTTACTATCTTTGCAAGGTGGATAAAATAATAAAGTTTAAATAATTTCTCTCATGAACGGTTCCTTTGAAGTTGTTATCTGATGTTATTATGCATTATATCTGTATAGAAGAATGATTTTTGTTTAAATAACGAGACCCAAATTAATATATTAATATCATAAATCGCTACTTCGAAGTTTCCTATAACCAACCTTGGTTGGAGAGTATCCAATCATCTGAACGGTGAACTTTTTGATATCATCTGGTTTCTGCTGTCGAGAAACCGACAAACTCAACACCAATAACGGCAAAAAACTTAGCAATAAGAGCCGCATGGCTAAATTTTAAATTGTATATTTTAAATTAATGAATAAATAAAAGTTCCAGAAGATAAATACAGTTGTTTAAATTGCACGTAGTATACAAAGTGACTTGTGTGACCTACATTATAGTATACGTGATTTACAAAGAAACACAATAGTAATTCCGCACATTAAATCTTGTTTCAGAGTAACAAACGATCGATACCAGGCGAAGATTGAAACAAAAGTTAAAAAATAACCGCCAGTCAAACTGATGTCGGGAACTGCGTTTCTTTAGCAAAGAAGGTGCAATCGGCCTGATAAGCGAAAATACTTCGAATTCCAAGAACTTATCAGAATTATCACCTTAGTGATTAAATATAATCCACTTAGTGTCTCGGAAGTTGTGCTAAATTCTGGTTAAGGGAAACTTTTTCAATAGTATGTTATGGTTTGACAAACAAGAATGACGTATTTCATCCAAGGTGGTCATAAAATGAGAAAATAGCTTGGATAAACACAGAAAAACACGACTGAAATGGGTTCGTTCAAAGTTTGTTGGGATTATAAAGTTACAGGCACGTTGTATGTCAAACAGTTCACGCAAAGCACATGTATTGTGTAAATAGTCAACATGGGTACAAACCATAACAAATCGATATTGAGTAGTCTTATATAATAATTGTTCTTGAATACAAATTAATTAAAGAAGGACGTCGTTCATCTGGGATCCGAAAATGATCCATAATGGACAACATGGCGCCGCCGAATTCGGCGAGCTGCAGTGACGAAATAACTAACCCCCACGCTCAGCTGGGTCCGCGGAAACAAGCTAAATTTTAATTATTCGAATATTTGTGTCTTTTAGTTTGTAAGTTACCTCTGAAGTATTTAGAGCACACTCGCTTAATTCGTTCCATATAAGCTGTTTGCTCTTTCGATTTTAATATTACTGAAAACATTGCAGTATTTTCAGCTCCACCTGCTCTTCCTATTGTTAACAACGCTATTATGGTTTGCCCTACTTGTAAGTCGAAACTAACGAGCTTTATCAATAATCGCATCTATTTTCAAGGCGAGAAGAAGCTCACTAAAATTGTCGGAGTAAATCCGTACAGGAACAAAGCTGTCAACCATTCACTCGGCGACAAAGTTAGCAAAAGTAACCCATCAGGAATTAAGAATAAACTAATTGGAGTTGAGAAAAAGTGAGTAATTATATCCATCAATTAAGGTTAAATGTCTTTTCTAGGGCTTTTATAGCTGGAGCGAAATGCAGATTGTGTAAATGCTCCATTCACCAAGTTGGATCACATTATTGCCAAAATTGTGCCTACACAAAAGGAATCTGTGCAATGTGCGGGAAGAAGATTCAAAAAGTAGCTGGATTGAAGCAAAGTCAAACTTAAACATGTTGAACTCTACGGGTAGAACTGAACCTCAAATAAATATTTAAAATTTATTGTTTACGAGATCTGTACAAAACAACATAACAAGCGGCGAAATAAAGGGTATTAATACTCTGACGTTGTCCATAGCTTGAAAGTGCGGTCGAAGGATGAAGACATAATCCATTTTCCATCAGGGCTAATATCGACACACATTATCTGAGAAATCAAATACTGTGCGAAAAAGATCAGAAAGTTACCTTCGTGTCATGTCCCTGTAGCTGTCGCAGAGGCTGCCAACCTGACGTAGACCAGAGCTGAAATCAATGGTTCATATGCATATATGCCTATAAATATTACCTTTATTGAACAGTCAAAGCTACCAGTGACCAAAAATTGCCCGTTCTTGTCAACCCTTATCCGAGAAACTACGCTAGTGTGTGCCGGCATGGTGTAGACGTTTTTCCTCATTCTTAAGTCCCAGACTTTCACAGTATTGTCGGCACTACCCGTAACCATTTCATAACTGAAAAAACAACAATTTCGTATTACCAATCAGAATACAAACCCGTTTGGCATCCATTCACAAGAATGTATTTCTTTTGTGTGGCCATCGAGGAACATAATACATCTGCCGGTTCTTAGATCCCATACACGCCCGTAACAATCGTGACCAGTTGTCAAAACAACAGAACCATCAGGATGGAATCCAATGTCAGATACTGCCTGATAAGTAAACAAGTTTAACTAATACACAACATCAACAAACCTTGGAATGACCTTCTTGGAAAAGCAGCTCCTGGCCAGATTCTAAATCCGACATCCTCCAGGATGAATCGAAACTAAAGAAACTTATATTTTAGCATAAAATAAAACAATTTTTTACCATGCACTCGCGAGATATCTTCCACATGGGTGGAACGCAACCCTCGACACTCGAGATCCATGGTTTTCAAGCTCTCCAAGTGGTTGCTCACTATCCAGTGACCATAAAAAGACGGAACCTAAAACATAGCAATAGTCAGACATCGATCAATTGTATAATACCATCATGCCCACAGCTGACGACATTAAGTGATGAACTTTCGTTGGAAGAAAATGCTCCAGGATGAAATCGAGCACATCCACTTTGTCCCTCGTGACCAGCATACCTGATGACTTTCTCACAGTTCTCCCTCTTCCAAACGGTTGGCTGGCCTCCCCAACCAGCAGAGACTGAAAAAAATTCATTTTAATCTAAACAAAAGAAATAAGGGACTCACCTATATAGTTTGAATCAGGTGAGAATTCACAAAAGGCCACTGGCCGTAGATCTGCAACCTGCGAAGCATGGAGATTGAGCTGCTGCACCCATTGATGAATTTGTTGTTTTGCAAGTGCCTTTTCCTGTGATGGCCGCAACAGTTCTTCGCGAGCCTTTTCCAACCTGTAATTATATTTTTTTCCCGAATCAGTGAGAGTTGATTACCGTTGCTTAGCTTTCCGTAAAGAGAAATCAGCAATCGCAACTCGTGCATTTCGGAGTTCATGTGGACCTCTATGGTACCATGTCGTATTTTCATCCTCTGGTTTGTCCGCTGTAGTCTAAATACCCCAATTTTACAAAACCATGGTTTACTTTCTCACCTCGTCTGAATGCAGTACTCCCGCTATTTCATCTTCGGTCATTGTAGACAACAAAGTACGCAGACGCTCCCGCCTATCGAGAATATCCTCTCCGAAGAGACATATCGGCTGATTGAGCTTTCTCAGCTTAAGCTTCACCTATAACAATAATTCATAACAACGAATTCACATTTAGAAACAAACTTGAATATCATCTGTTGGTAGAGTTAGTTGACGCGCCCTACGACGCCGATCAAATTCAGATAACAATTCTTGCTGGAGTTTGCTAGCGGGTGGTTGTTCAATGTCCATTCTTTGTACCATTTCCATTCCTGATGGTGCAGTAGCCTGTAATCATACAGATAAACAAAAATTAGTGTCAGTTACCTACCCTAATCGACGCAACATTTTCCAAAGTTGCAAGCGAGCCGAATCTCTTACCATCATCCATCTAACAACTGAATATTGTTCACTGGTACTGATAAACATTTGTCAAATAGAGGAAGGTATTTAACCTGGTTTGAGCACAAACGAGAAAGAAGAAATAAATTCATTGAAAACAAATAAAATGTACAACAGTGAACAACTGATATTTTCGTGAACAATGAGTGTTCACACCATTGACAATCCCTGGTGTTGCAGTTCTCGATTGAGATGTTCTTGAAGATCCTAAACGACTGCAATGATTGCTTTAACATCAGGAAAAACATACCAATAACTTTTTTCGAAGCACAGATACGCCCGTTTTGACAATACGTTCACACTTCAAAGAGCCGGTTCCTTCGACTAAAAAAGTTATGAATATTTTCGAAGATCAACTACAATGAATAAAACATTATATGCTATGCTAAAACATATACATGATATAAATCAATAAATCAACTGAAAATGTCTGAATAATCAAAAAAAAGTGTCAAAGCAATTACTGGAGAAGAGAGAAGTGATATTTGAGTACAATAAGCAGTGATCTCAGGAAAATACCAGAACTTACTTGTGAAGAAGTACTTGTTCGGCTTGCCATCGGGATCATACTCCGCCTCATGTTCCCCTTCTGGGAGTTCCGAAAATTCACTCCGGGGCCACTCAACTGCATTAGGATATACGGTGTGTCTGAGTGCATTATCAGGATCGTACTCAAAACCAACACCACAGGTAGGATTCCATTTTGCATGTTCTTTCCCAAATCCCTGCAACAAATTATGTAAATTAAGATATACGCTTAACAATACCTTCTTAGCATAGCACTTCAATCTTAGTTGTTGTCCTTTTCTTAGCTTAACAATGAGAATTTCATCGTTCAGAGTTTCATCGTCAGGACCGGAATACGTCTTTTGAACACGCTTCAAACCAGCTCCACAAGCAGGATAGATTTGAATAGCCTATAAAGTAAAACAGTAGCAAATAAACCTTTTGACTGTACCTCTCCAGAACCATCAGTAGCAGTACAGCAGAGATCATAAGTAGTAACTGCTCTGGTAGCATCGTCTTTACACTCAACATTCAATTCAAATGGTACCGAGCAGAGATTGCAAAATTCAGTACAACTACAATCCTATAAAGAATAGAATTACATTACATTACAACCCAATAAAGAATAATTTAAGTGGGTGTGGGTATGAAGTAAAATGATATCAAATTAACATACCCTAGTAAACTGCATATTATCCACAATGAGATCAGATATGAATGGAATGAGCCCCATTCTGTGGGCTACAAACTCATCGTGCAAAACACTTGTATTTACTTCGATCTGCACCCAATCGATGGCGATGGTAGGAACCTAAATACCCTACTGTTTCAGAATAATATGAACACCATACCTCAGCGATGAAAACACGCCTCAAAGAGTTAGCAACACTAAGATCAGTATCCTCCAGTGAAAATCTAACTTTATTATCAGAGAGTTCAATCAGCTGAACAATAGGTTGATTTGCGTATGGCATTTTACCTGCAAAATATCGAATTAACAAATCAAATTACCTAACACAAGTGGAAAAGCTGAAAGGAACGCTTGAGGTAATAACAATATTTGTCCTGGCATTATTTTTAGAAGAGTTGCTCTTTTATTCTACTGAATATGACCTTTTATCCACGAATTTTATTGTAAAACTTATAAAATTGAATAAAAAATTCAAAAATGTATCAGATTTTATAAAGGACTGTCAGTTCGAATAAAATCCGATTTCAGCTGTGTGAAAATTTATTGTCATTCAGTCCTTTAACGCCATTCAAATTAACTCCTTTCCAGTATTTTGTTTTTATTTGTTTTTGCTTTGTTTCGTTATTTTTTCATGTCCTAGAACTTACAGTTTTTTGTAGATACCATGGAACGTTACGACCGTGCCATTACCATATTTTCCCCAGATGGTCATCTTTTTCAAGTTGAGTATGCCCAAGAGGCTGTGAAAAAGGGCTCCACTGCGGTAAGTGCCTTCCTTTCAACCATCTTCCAAATTTGGGACTATCCCGTTTCCGAACTGTGTGATTTTTCATGTTTTTTTCCTAAAAAATAAGGAAGATCGCACAGTTCGGAAACTGGATAGTCTCCCAAATTTAATATAACGTACGAAATGCTTTTTTAGGTCGGTATTCGTGGAAAGGATTGCATTGTAATTGGTGTTGAAAAGAAGTCAATCCCCGCACTCCAGGATGACCGAACCATTCGTAAAATTCATACGATCGATGAACATGTGATGCTCGCATTTGCAGGTTAGCTGAGGACCCATTCATATCCTTTTTTCCTATTTTTTTATTCTTGCTATATTGTGTCAATTACTTTTTCAGGACTCTCAGCCGACGCTCGAGTACTGGTAGACCGCGCAAGGATTGAATGCCAGTCTCACAAGCTGACTTTCGAAGATCCAGTTACCGTTGCTAAAATTGCTCGGTATATTGCAGATACCAAACAGGTTTTGCTCAACCTTCTTCCATATTTATCAGCTACATGTACAGGTCTTCACTCAATCACCTGGACGTCGTCCTTTTGGTATCGCCATGCTTATTGGTGGTTTCGATCATGATGGAAAGCCACATCTTTTCAAGACGGAGCCTTCTGGAGCGTACTATGAATATCTCGTAAGATGAATCTAGTTTATTTTGCAACAAAATGTTTTTAGGCTAGCTCTACTGGTAGAGGCGAGAAGGTTGTTCGTGAATATTTGGAAGAACATTATGGAGACGATACGATCAAGGATGAAGACGCTGTATTGAAGTTGGTAGTCAAGGCACTATCGCAAGTATGTTAAACTAATGATTTTTTTCATGCCTTTATTATTGAAGGTTGTGCAATCTGGAGCACAAAATATTGAAATTGCTGTAATGAAGAAAGGCAGTAAGGTAACCTTATAATTGTCGACAAAATTTATTTTCCCTGTTTTGCAGCCGGGCGAATGTCATCAGCGAATTCTCACAGTCGACGATGTGGCCAAGCTCCTTGAAACTGTTGCTGAAGAAGCGAAAGCTGCTGAAGCCGAGCAAGCCGCTCATTGAGGCATGTAATTTGACCGGTATTATTTATTGATTTAACATGAAAACCGTGTATTAAGCTACAATTGATTATTTGTTTTTTAAATGAATTTTATTACTGAATTGGGTGATTTCGAATTTTGCCGTAAATGTAAAATGCATCATAAAAAAATGGTGGGCTGCGTCAAAATGCGATTGTTCTTCCCTAGTCAGAACAATACAAATGGTTACATGGTGAGAGTCTACGGTGATTTTTACTATCCGCAGTGTTCTGTCCAGTGTACTCCTTATTAGGCCCGTGCGGTGATTTGTAATTCCTGTAGGCGGGACATACACCTAAATTTGAATGCGAAAGACATTCACCTTACTGGTCAGACATTATGCCGTGTTTGACAAATTAGCTCCTGTTCCTGACAATTTCAAAGACTTGTATTATATGAATACTATTTAGTGAATGATACTGTTGCCTTATAACCATTAACGTAAACAGCATGGTTTCTTAATAATATTATAGAAATCTGTAACTTTTTCTAAACCCTTGTCAGTTCTCTAAATAATGTCGGCTTCTATACCGAAGAATATGTTCGATTGAACGGTGTTACAAACTGTATCATGTATTTAGATTGAGTTGGTACTAAAGCTTTCAGTGATCGAGTCTTACCGAGATTATCATGCTAAAGCGTGATCGAATCCCATGGAGCCGATGTGGTAGACTCAGTAATAAATTCTATATATAATTCCGATGTGACAAGCAGAGTATTGGAAGTAAGTAGATTCCAGTAAGCAGGCACAGTGTTAAAGTTATGTCCAAAGCGAAGTAGAGTGGTTGGCGTTGAACCAGCATGTAACTGTTGTGGAATTCTGCGGCCGAAGTATGCCATTCTTCGGTGAGTGCTGATCCAATGACATCATCGCATCCTAGTTCACCATTCCTTAAAGTTTGACCAAAATGCTTGACTTGAAGAAGCAGTGCTGCCATCCATCCAAGTGGATCATAAATGCTGGATTTTGCTGATTTCACAGCAAACACCAAAGTTTTGCAAATACCTAACTCCGACCCATTGTAAACCTAAGGCTTTATGAAATAATAGTGCAAATTTAACTAAAACAATCTAAATCTATCGAAAATAATAAAAACATAACTTTAGATTAGAGCCAAGATTTCAGAAAAGTTTACAACTAGTTTACCACTTCGACTCATCGGGATTCGATACCGCTTTAACATGATGTAATTGTATGATGTACTACTTGTTAGTTCTTTGCTTTAGTCTGTCAATTCATGTGAACCTTTCTTTTCTCAAGCAAGTTGTTGTTGACAAGATGGCCATTCACGGAATTTGAACCGAACCAGACTATGCAACAGACCGGTTCGGGTCGCAAGTTTGAAAAAATGTGCTCTTGGCCCGGCCCGTTCGGAAATTTTTGAACCTCGGACCGAACCGGCCTGTCACAGTGAACTATTTGAGGAAAACAAAGATGTGCGGATGAATTTATTTCTATTCCCTTTTTCGTAGTGCTTTGACTTAGAAAAGAACAGGCTTACATCTAAAATTATTAAAAAATTGATTTTGTTTTGATGAAAATGTGCAACTATCAAGGTTCTTCCGATACAAGGAAAGAAACCTCTTGAAAACTACTTTTATATAATAACAATCAACAAGTTCATTGTGTAATTGAATTAACACCTTGATTATGATCAATCTTCAAAGTGTCATACTGTATAATGATGGATTTAACATAAAAATTTAAATTTCAGTATTAATCTGCAGTTGATTATTTGTTTTTAAATGATTTTTATTACTGAATTGGTTCACTTCGAGTTTCAAGATGTATCGCCCGTAATTGTAAAATGTAATGGGTCTGCATCATAAAGAAATGATGGGCTGCGTCGAAATGTGATTGTCCTCGCCTAATCAGAACAATACAAATAGTTACATTGTGAGGGTCTACCATCTTCACTTCTACTATCCGCGGTCTTCTGGCCAGCTAGGGTGAGAATTTCTCGGGCCGGCCCGAAGACAATTATTGTCTTCAAAATTGGGAATTTCACAGGCCCGGTCGCGGTCCGATGTTTTGATAGTCTGCCCGGGCAGGCCCATTTCCACCCCTGCTGACCAGTGTATTCCTTATTAGGCCCCGTGCGGTGATTTGTAGTTCCTGTGGGCGGGACATAAACCTAAATTTGAATACTAAAGCAGCTTGATGAGCAGTGCATTCTGAGAGTTCATTAGAGAGAAACGTTTTATATTTTGTTGTTGCAATTTGTTCGTATAGTCTTTTACAAGAGTAAATAATCCGTGCTCTCTGCGTATATTTTTGATTTTCTCCATTGCACCTGCCGGCAAACTTTGCGCGTGGTCCTGGCAATTGCAAAGTTTTCTGGAAAACTTTCGCAGAGTGCTTGCGGTCTGCTGGCAAAATAGGCTCATACAAAAACTGATTTCTCACCGCGACTTTTTTACTCTTCAAACCCACTATAGTTGCCAGTCATTTTCTCATTATACATTTTTGTTACGCAATTGGAGGTTAATTGGCTCTCATACACACTGGCTTCATCTATGTGACCTGAGATGTTATTATTTTCTCCAGAGAATACGTATAGTCTGATTCAAGAGGAATAGCGCCGTGTTACCTGCGTATTTTAAGAACATTCTGCGTATATTTTACTTTCAGAGTCATTTTCAAGGAGATTCTTTTTTAACACCCCATTATTACTTCTGAATCGGACTATAGTTGTGCTGTGTGTTCGCATACTTTGATCAATCTAGTTTTTGTTCCTAAGATTGTCGAAAAAGAGTTACTAAAATTGAATTGTGTTTTCTGCGATTCACCGCCATTCGCGCCGCTTATGATTGAATTTCTGCGCAGTGGCCAACACCGGCCTCAACAACTAACCAGCAACGGGATTTCAGCGGTTGAAAATTAAGTTACTCTCAAGTATTAAGGTTCTCATTATGTTATCATATAGTCCGATTCGAGAGAAATAATGGAGTGTTATGAAAGAATCTCCTTAAAAAAGAAAATATACGCAAATAACACGGCGTTATTACTATTCCATCAGACATACAAACCTTCAATTTCTTTTGTTCACAATCATGCTCAAATGCAATCATTCATACTTTCTGCTAGTTCGAATACAACTTCTAAATATACTTATGTTTCTTGAACTGTCCACTTCCGATGTTTATTTCACTAATACTTTTCTTCCTCATAATACTTTGGACCACGTTGCACGTCCATATTTCGCTTATATAATTTCACAACATTGATGAGAAGCCACAAAGTGAATGTTTAGTACTATAAGAGTCGGTCTGACTATTAGTAGCTTATGTTCTTTTAGCTGTTCACTTCCGATTCCAATCGTTTTCTAATTCTATTAATGCTCCGCTTGTTTTTGCATCTTCTTCTAACATTATTAGCAAAGATGTTCTTACAGGGCACACTAACTAGATTTTTAACATCAGTGATCATTCTGTCGCAGAGGTCCGCAACCCTCCGGGCCGGCACAGGCCCTGTTTTGTAATAATAGAAACAGCCCGGCCCGGGCCTATTATTGGAACCACAGGAGCCGGTCGGTGCGGACCGCTCTTCTGTCCATGACTTGTTGGTGTCTGCGCGCTTAGTTCGTTTTCTTCTAACTGAATTACCAGAAGAGATTTGCCAATTTTAGAGCATTGATGAGAAGTCACAAAGTGAATGTTTAGTACATTATGAGACTTCTAACTAATATATTAGTTAGGAAGAATAATTTAAACTGAAATATTAAGATACCATATAGTCTGTATCAAGAGCTAGGTTTCTAGCACAGTATCCTAGAGAGAGGCGGTGTTAGATTAAAATGAATGTATTTAAATTTTTATTCATTTTATTCTAACACCGCCTCTGTCGAGGATACCCTAGCTCTTGTAACAGACTATATCATGTTTTTATGTGTTCTTTCTCTACAAATACGTCTATTTTCTGTATTTGCTTGTCGTTATTGCATCTGATATACTAAATACATCATAAAACACAGAATCATCACCATCAAAACTGAAAATGCACCAATGTTTGCTAAAAGTTCTTCGTTTTCTTTAATACATTTCATTTTTATATTATTTCTTCTAGCCAGATGTTTGTCTGAACCGGTAAAAGTTGGGTAATGAGAAACGGAATTCATATATATATGTTTTTTCCATGTAAAAGTTATTTTTTATTTAGTTGGGTTTTATTTCTTCGATTGTATTTTTTCATTCTTTAAATTGTCCACCAACCTCCCTAAAAGGTAACGAAAACCACCCATTTATCTCATTTTTCTCGCTCTAACTGCCACCTTCTACGCATGCCGAATAAACTTTAGGGCAAAACTTACTGAATAACTTTAAAATTTGTTTATATTCCGAATTTAGCTTCACTTTATACTGATCTCAAGGTTATGGCAATTCACATTTATGAACTGCTGCGAAAGTTTACTTCCAGATAATACTTTAAATTTATTGAATGAAAATAGATTAATAATTACTATATTATTACTAGATATTAGCCGATCTACCAATGTTGTGATGCGTACTACTATTTTTCTGTTACTAACAAGCTGCTGTGTTGCCAACTCGCAAACTACACCCCATGGTAAGTGGCATTTCACTCTTTACTATCTCTTTGCTAATGTGGTCGCGTGGCGCAATGGATAACGCGTCTGCCTACGGAGCAGAAGATTGCAGGTTCGAATCCTGCCGTGATCGAAAGTTTTGCATTTTATGATTGAATCAAGCAAAGTTGCAAATTTTGAACGCGACGACATCCCCTTTATGTAAATTAGATAAAACTACCGTTTAGTACAATTTCGGCACCTCTTTATAAATATTGTTTGTTTGTTATATGTAACTTTACCAGGTTATATGGAAGGTGCTATATAAATATTCATTGTTACCGAACTTTGCCCTTTCTATTTTCAATCAAAAAACAAAGTTAGCTGGCACCTTTCCAAAGAAAACAACATCCTTATATTTAGAAATAGTCGCCTTGATACCGACCTGAATACTAATTGTCAAAGTTTTCTACATCATTTTCCTAACCAATAGTTTTAGTTCTAACCCAGGCCAGCCAACACTTTTAAGGTGTTTACCGGAAGTATTTCAGCCAAAACTGAGTATCGAACATTAAAGGGAAACCTCGCTCTCAGCAGTTGTAATTGCCACCTTTTATTTAAAAGAATCTATATATATAGCGAAGTAAAGCAAAGAGTAAGAAGGAAATATGGGTCCTTTTGTCGGTAGCAGCTTGTTTCCTTTCCTCGTTTCCTACCGCGCTGCCAATCTGTAAGTTTTTGAAAGGGGAAGGCTTCTAAGTGTTACAAAACTATCTAACCTACCAATATTTCACCTATTAAATACATTTGGAACTTCTTATTCTAAATCCTCAGTCTAGACCTTCATATTGACTGTGTTTAGATTGTAGAACAAGAAAACATGTCAAAGGCAATCAGGCGCGAAGCGGCTTGTCGGTCGACCTTTATTTAGAAATTAGCAATGTGTTTACGGAAGAAATAAGACAATAGAGCGAGAGCTAAGGGGGGATTAGGAAGGTGTGAACAAGGATGAAATGGAAGTAATATTAGCGGTAACAGCTCTTTACTTTCTTAATTACCATTTAAAGGTTTACAACAAAAAAAAACAATATTATTATTATTATTAACACAAATATAAACGAAATGGTCAGTTCCTAAGATCACGGTGTTCAATAACTAGTTCACAGCTACAGTTCTGGTCAATACCCAGACTGGTGGTTTTAAGTTTTGAAGAGAAGGACTTCGTTGAATGTTCTAGAAAACTTCTTAACATTTTAACCTATGTCCTATTGCCCTACGATTCTTGGGTTTTAACGAACGCTAGTAGTAATATATTTATGCTTCTTTTAATGCATCTAGGATTCTTGACAACCTTATACCCTAAGCATAAACTAATTACGTCAATTTCTTACTAGTTAGTTCACATCCGAACTGAACCCTATTCTCATAAATATAAATAAACAGTTATCTATTACCCATACGGTGAGGTAAATAGCCGGAATACACCTGCGACTAGCCCAATTTATCATTCCAAATTCGATGATCAATTTCAATTTTCTACCAATTTATGACACCGCTCTTTTTTCCGACTCGCAAAGCTGGTGTGCGCTTTGTACGTGATTGCACCTGTACATATGTTATTCATTATGTCTAGATTGGGTAATTAGGCCAAATTAACCAAAAGGTGATGAAGTGCACACATGGTTATTAAATTTACAGGGTATTGAATGAGGGTAAAGTAAATAAGCTAAAAATAAACTGATATTTGCAAAATTTTCGACCATGGCAGGATTCGAACCTGCAATCTTCTGCTCCGTAGGCAGACGCGTTATCCATTGCGCCACACGGCCATGCTAACTTTTTCTCATACACTAATAATTAACTAAGAACACCTGACCCATTGCAAATCAATCTCAAAGGAATCGTAGTTCTATATTTTCTAGAAGAACAAAAATCAATTATGATAAGCAACCCGCGTCTGTTCTCATCAAAATGTCTGCCAACTTTCTCTCAAATCTACTTTTCTTATTTATTTTAAAAGTTTTTGGTTTCGAGTAGTTCTTATAAATGAATATTATAAAACTTAAAGAATAGATAGGTATTCTTTTACTTTAGAACAAAATGTCCGAGGTTAGCTTATCTGGAATCGAAGATGCCAGAAAAAGAATAAAGGGTATTGTACACCATACTCCTATCATAACTTCCGAAGCCATTGATAAAATTGCAGGTAACAACTTTATCTTAACTTTTAGATATTATTACATTGTATTTATTTTAAAAAACTTATTAAGAAACCCGGAATACATTTAAATCCCGAAGCCTAACAAAAAACTTGAAGATTTCTAGTTTAGTCGAATTCAAAAGTAAAGTGCCCGTGCTGACAAATTTGAAAGCTCGTTTGGAAATTTTTCAACATTATTTCCCTTCAACATTAGCTAAATACGCAACTTTTTCATAAACATGCGTAGAATACACGGTAGCTTTACTCTTGAACAAAATATATAGTCCGAGGTATACGGTACGAACTGCAAATTCTATTGGAGCGCGGCTGAGCAATGGCGCGCGTAAACGCAGACTAGTCAACTATGCAATGTACAGCACCAAATCTAACTGATTATTCTTAAAGAATTAATTTACCTTAATGAATATATCTATTTTGCGCGTTTTAAATTGAGCACTCAGACCTTTAAATTGCATATCGTTTGTCCGCGGACTACTATTAATAACTGAAGGGAAAGAAAAGCTAATTCGCTTTTTGCGAATTGTACCTTGAAGACCTGACAATATGGATTACTGTACCTACCGTTATAGGTTGCAAAATCTACTTTAAATCCGAACATCTTCAGAAGACCGGTAGTTTCAAAGCAAGAGGAGCCACAAACGCCGTTTCTATTCTGAAGGCGGAAGGAAAAGTTGCAGGAGTGGTGAGTAATTAACAACAAAACTCAAACTCTTCTCTTTATTTTAGGTAACTCACTCTTCCGGTAACCACGGACAGGGTCTAGGCTGGGCTGCCGCGCAGTTCAATCTGCCTTGCTGTGTGGTTGTCCCTAGGAATGCACCTAAATCGAAAGTGGAGGCCATGGCCGGTTACGGAGCAAGGATTGAAATGTGCGGAAATACAATACAGGATAGGTTAGCTGCATCCGGTTACTGTAGATAAGATATGTTGTTTTAAGAGAGGAAGGATGTGCGAGAAGGGCAGCAGAGCTTAATTATGGAGTTGTCGAACCATTTAACTATGTTAATGTTATTCATGGACAGGTAGAGTAGATTGAAAATGGTTTCTTCACGAAGTTCGAAAAAAATAGTAACTATATTCTAAAATATCGAGAGTTAGGTTACTCGCGCGGTTGTAAATTAAAATCAATGGAAAATTAATAAACTTTGATCTAGAGTACATTCTAACCTAGCACCACAGCTCTCTAGAATACTACGTATATTTTGAAGGTTGCTTATTGGAAGCTAGAGGGTGAACAGAGCTGGTTAGCGGACGGTCCGGTAGGATATACAGCTAATCCGGCCCGACCTGGAATTTTTGAGGTCAGGCGGGGCCGGGCCGGCCTGGTCTCCAAAATTTCATTAACCAGCTATAAGTGTGAGTGTTAATGCTTTTGTGGGCACGACCATCAGTTAGACCCGATGTTCTTATATAAACGTATAGAAAAGGATGTGGCCTTCGAAAATGAATCGTAGCCATCAAAACAAACAATCAAATAAGATATTTATTATATAATAGACTTTATATAGTCAAAACTACAAGTAAACAATATGATATATTAATAGTAAGCGTACAAAGGTAAAATGGTGAAGATCTATTTGGCTCTAATCATCAAGCAATAGGGCGCGAGGTGTGCGACTATCGTTCACACCCGATATGCGATACCCAATTACTAAAGAACTGCTGTTATGAAAACGACCCCGTATTGCAAGCAGACTCCATCCTTCAGGGAACCCTGGGAGCTGAGATAGTGGAAGACGTGCCGGATTGTGATGCCGTGTTCTTAGCTGTAGGCGGTGGTGGATTAGCCTCTGGAGTAGCGAAATATATCGGAGAAAAAAGGCCCGACATTAAAGGTAAGGAAAACATGTATATTTTATCTTTCCTTCTTGAAAACAAAGACCAAAAACACGTATTTAAGTAGTATATAGTCGGTGAACTAATCTCTTGCAAGAGGTTACGGTACAAACTGCAAATTTTTAGAGCTTATTAGAGTAATTGGAGCAAATTTGGAGAAACAATAAGTTCTATTTTTAATTTATTAGACCTTTAACTGCAAGCGATTAGTCCGCCGACTATAGGTTATCAACACCTATCAACACTTCGATTTCGATTTCTCAGCCAAAATTACCTTTTTCAAATTAATCGTTAGGTTACCTTATAAAATTTCAGTATTTCTGGTGGAACCTGAGGGTAAATCTCTCGGCGACTACCTTGCTACTGGCGACTTTGGCAACAATGGTGACACCCTAATTACGGTAGCTGACGGTATTCGTGTCCTTCAAGTTGGCTCACATTGCTTTCCAGTCCTTCAAAAATACTGTACCGGCAAGGTTATCACTGTGGTGAGCGGATCATTTATATATAATAGAACAATAGAAAAGATTCGTATTCTTACTATGTATCATACCAAAGAGTGTCGTGACGTGTATCACGATGATGACCATTATGCTGGTTAGGAGGCGGGGCCGATAAATGGTGTGCTAGCTCAGTCACCGCGTGAAGCTGGGGCCCGGCCCGCTGGATGGTTTGTCTAGGTGTCTATCAACATCAAACAAGTTGATAGGTGACTAGCAATAGAGGGAAGATATGAAGGGTTAGCAACTTGTACAATATAAATGTTAGCGTGTGTAATAAAGTCATAAGCAGGCATGATGTACCTTTGGGGAAAATAGATAAGATATTAAGCCTTTAAGAGCTATAAATACCGACATTTCAGACTGAACAAGAGATCCGGGATGCCGTTAAACTAATTTGGACGAGGACTAAGGTAACATACATACATTAAAAGTTTACGGTGTGATTTAAGCGTAGTAGGACTATTTATAGTCGGCGGCCAAGGCTTATGCATGGGTATACAGTACGAAAAACAAAGATCCGTGAAAACGCGGACTAGTGAATAATGCAATGTACAATAACACCATATCTGACATATTTCTCTGAACAAGATAATTTATATTAGTGATTATAACTATTTGGCGCGTCTTAAGTTGAGCACTCAGACCTTTAACTTGCATATCGTTTGTCGGCCGACTATACAAGAGTTACATTCATAAAAAAGCTGAAATCCAATGAAGTGGCCAGCTAGGGCCTATAGTATACTAAATTACTGCAGTATCTTTGAATCAGAGCCTCGTAACGCCGAACCCCGGACCCATTGGTAGTGCTCCAACGCCCAAACTAAACTCATGGAATTGGGTATCTTCTCAAAATTGAACCATGCAATTTCTCCAATATTTTTATCAATTGGAATAAATTTGGGGCTTATCATCCAGACAAAGCCTTGTATCACAGGGTTCAAAAGGGCCAGGACCCGACCGCTGGCAGGTCCGCTTGAGTTTGTTTGGATAAGGATTACACTTACTTTTTTAGCAACGAGTTGAACCTACAGCTGGAGTTCCACTAGCAGGTCTTCTAAAAACAAATCTAGAAGAATATTCTATTAAAAAGGCTGTAATTATATTATGTGGAGGCAATGTTGATGTTGATTTTGTACCTTAAATATGATGTTTTTGGGAATAAATGTTGTTGTATAGCAAACTTTATAGAATATATAATAATGTTAGAGTATTTTTTTCCGTCAAGTTGTTTTAAATGATGAGCTTTGTCTCCGAGTGTTACGGTGTCTTTCATTCAAGGGTATACGGTACTGGGCCAGGCCGGCCGAAACTTATAGATAAGACTTATAGGGACAACTTGTATATCCGAAAATCAATCTACGAAGTTCCTCATCGAATTTAAGGGAACCCTTATATAGGACAAAGCGGACCGAACTGGGCTCAAGATTTCAGAACCTTTGGTCTTATGATTCAATAGAGTTCTAGATGTTAACACAAGATATGTTAGTTTTTTCGCCCCGCTCCTCGCCAAGAAACAAGGACCGGCAGTTCGAATTAGATAGTGAAGATATAATCCTCCGCACCCTAGGTATTTGGCTATGAATTCCATCTTTCTAAACTTCTGTTTTCCCACATATTCGTTTCAAACATTGGTAATCTCAAGTTTTCTAAGATTAATAAATGATGTGTACTCCTCAAATTAAAGCTTTAGCTATAGTCAGATTCAAAAGTAATAAGGCCGTGTTCAAAATTTAAAAGATTCAAAAATACAAGATTTTTGCTGAAAATGAAAGCGAAATGAATGAAAGCGGAGTTGAAAATCGAAAAAATACGCAGCATACACGGCCCTATTACTTTTGAATCTGACTATAGCGGACCGTCCCATAACGTGCAAAAGACTAGCGCAAACAAGGCATTTGATTTGCTAATTTGCAGCGATTGAGAGAAATGTGGAATATTATCGACAATTGTAATAACAAATGTTTATTTAGACATACATTAATAAACTTTATAGAATGAATATTTTGTTTTTTTTAATTTGTTAAATCAATAACTAGTTAACTCTATGTGTGTTCTGAATTGTTTGAAAGTATAGGTCTAAACAGCTCGGCTAAACTATTGTATTGCTGGTGTAAACAATATTAAAACTCATGTAGACAACAGTCTATGTTTGTAATAAGAGTCAAT
>JAQGAV010001318.1:0-21691 GCA_034691345.1 Phasmarhabditis papillosa
GCAGTGTTATAAAAAATGAATGTAAAATCGGTCGAAGTGGTGGGTTTTCTCCAAAAGTAGATGCATGTTTTAAATCTCGGGCCCTGCTCGTGATACCGCGCTGGAAACCGTGGTCTTGAGATTGACTATATTACTCCAAGGCAATGCTAAAACATAATTTCGCACTTGTTAATTTATTTAAGACTAGGATCAGAATCATAAACTGAGATTTCTTATAAATTTCTGTAGCATAATAGTCTTTTATCAAAGTAAGCTAAACCAAAAAACTTTTGGAAACTTTTGACCCAGGTTCTTTGCGGCATCTGATAAGGAAGGTTTTACTTTTATTTGTTTTTACATTCTTTGTTATTAACAAAGAGACTAAGCTAGCATGCATATGACCTTCTAAGCTGCTGCGTTGCAGGCTAACTTCCGCTGTACTCAAACATTCAAAAACATTCAATTCAATAGCTTCTCAGTAATTAAAATACTATTTAAGTATTATTTATTATTATATAAGACATAAATACTATACTACTGATGTCAGGACAGTCCCACAGGGGTGGCAAAAATACGGGCCGCGCCCAGAAAATTTTGGTGTGCTGGCCAACCCAGCCAGCCTCGATCTACCTTTGGACACTAGTCCGAGTATCATTCTCTCTTAATTACATGTGTTTGTACTCTGATTTAACTTTTTGCCAAGCGCTGATTGGTGGCTCAGTGGTTAGAAGCTTTGCCTCATAAGCTGGAGGTCAATAGTTCGAATCCCCCCCTAGACACTCACTACATACGGTAGGTGTTTTGCTATGGAGTTCGTCTCATAGTTTCGCTCCAAGCTTATGGGATCTAGTGTTTTGCAAAAGAAATGAATAATCTTTAAAAAAAAGCTAAAATTCTATAATTCTTTTTAACGAACTATACTTTTACTAATTTCTAACTCCACTTTATTATATTTTACTCCACACGGCTTCCTCCAAAACTAGTCTAATTTTCGACCTGGGTGGCTCTGTTTTCACATTAAACCACAAATGACAAATGGCCAATTTGGGCAACATTTTCACATTTGAAAATTCATTTTGAAAATCGCAGCCGGCGCAGTGTCAAAAACTAATATTAGCGGCGTCGGAGGAGCAAAAATCGTAAATGACGCTAAAAGTTAGATTGCGGTGAGTTCTGCATATAATTTGTGTAGGTGAAAGATGAAAACAAGGCCAAGCTGGGGCGTCATTTCTATATTTTTTGTCTCATTTATTTCAGTTTTATCTTTTTTACGTTCTAAAACACTAGTTATAAATTTTATTAGATTTTCAATGGCGTGATAAAAGGCGTGAATATATATTCGCTGAAAATGGTTTCCAAATCTCTCGAAAAACGAGAATAAAGGCAAAGTTAACTTACGCAAGTAACACTCTATAATTACTTTTGAATCAGACTCTACCCAATAAAAACATTATTTTAACTGTTCTTTAGGTTTTACTGAATTTACGCCGATAGTAACGGCAGGGTTGCCATCATCGGGACCGGCTCGGTTTATGCTTATCCCTCTCAGCAGTGCCCCTTATTGAAAAAGTCCCTTTGAACTCTTTTCTGCCTTCATTTTTGTCCTTCTTGGCTCATAATTGCGCCTCGACTCTATTGAAATTATGACTATAAAACGCCCCTCAGACTTGCCTGGAAGGCCTTTTTATAGACAACCGGGGGTATTTACAGAATACGAAACTGCTAGAGTTTCCGTTTAGTTTTGAATGGTTTTAGTATTTTTTAAATTTGTATTGCCTGAATCGCTCGTATTTCGACCATTCATTCCTGAATCTTCTGCTGGTTTCTCAAGCCTTCTGCAGCTAGATGAAGTGTATATTTCCTTTCAAACATTAATTAGTAACACCTTGAATAGTTGTAAAATGATAAGATAACGTTTTGCAGTTGTTTAAAATAAAGCAACCCCTTCTTCACGGCTTGCCAATGGAGACAGTGAGGTTAACGGTCTAGCCTCTCGTTTTATACTAAAGTTAATTGTTCTCTGGAACGCGTCAACCAAATCATGCGAAAAAACTCAGTTGCACAGATTGAGCTATGGCCTTTCCATTGATATATAAATTAACATTAATTATTTAACAAAATAAGGCGGGTTATGAGCATCAACATTTCACCATTTGAATTTGCTCTTTCCCGTTGCCTTACGGCGCGATGAGTCGTGTCTTCAGAATTCTGTTTAATCTTGACAGGAACCCCAGCTTATTTTTCCGTATAATAATAAGATCGAAACTTATTAATGAAGAAAACAATTTTATGTACTTTACTCCTGATAGCTTCTTGCAGGTGGTTGAACATGGATGTGATAAATGTTCACGGCCTACAAATTCTACCTTGGGTTTCCGGAAATAAGAGTCCAGATCTGGTTATCCGGCCGGCCCGCCCCGGCCCGGCACGATCTGGGTCTCAAAAGTTCAGGCCGGGACGGGTAACCAGCTCTGTAAGAGTCTATCTCAGAAAAAAGGAAACTAAATTCATTATATTATAAAATGAAACATTGACTATTTTCTTTAGTTTTCATTTCGAATTTCTCAAACACCGACCAGCATTAACCTTCCACTGCGGTCTGCAAAATCTGTTTTCAATTTTAGAAAAGCCTCGCCATCTCATGATTTTAGCTTTATTGCATGCTGTTTCAGCCATCAAACTTTCCGGTTTCTCTTCGACAAAAGTGTAAAATTCTGCCATTTCCAACAAAAATGTAGAAATTTTAGTTTTTTTGTTTTGTTTGGGATACTAGGAATATGCCCAGCTTGCCAAATAATATTTTCATAGCACATACCACTGTTACTTCATTAGAGTGTCCCGCAAAATTAATAGAAGACCGGTCCCTTTCATAGAAATACATTACATTTGGTGGATGTTTGCTAGATCTTCAGCGCGGTACCATGTGTGTGGTGCTCTGGTATTATAGATTGCACCGACATCATACCCTGCAGTGTTGCAAAATTTGCCTTCAAATTCGCTGGAAAATGCATTCCCTCTCTTCGGGCGAGAGACTTTTCAAGGCAAATTTTACAACAAGGCTCATCCTATGAAGCCGGCACAAAGTAAGTTTTGAAACAGACTATATATAAAAATGAATGTGCATTGGTTCTGAAGGAACCTTTTTTAACAGTACGTTTATTATTATAAAGTATCATTGTTTTGCATGTTACCGCGCTGGAGTCTTAATTATCGCAATAGACTTTGCCTTGTTTTATACTGAAGGAAGTCTATGATCTGTTCACAATCGGTGGTAATTTTGTTTTATAGCAACTTCTCAATTTTATTTTAACTAAATTGTTCTATTTCAGTAATGAAGATGAAAATCTAAAAGACGGCGACCCAGACGACAAAATGCAGTTGGAATGGATAAAACGACAAGGAAAGAAGGTAGGTTAAGTGGTAGAATGGCGCAGCCGGTAGAGCAGCCGACTGGGAATATAGTAATGCGGGTTCGGATCCTCTCCGGGGAAATATGGAAGTGTAAATATAATGATGTAACCAATCTATTGTACCTATCTATATTCGGTGTACTAATCGCTTGTAAAGAGTTACAGTACGAACTGCAAATATATTAGAGTTTATTAAAGCCATTAGAGCGAATCTATGCTCTAATCCAATTTTTTAGACCTTTAGTTGCAAGCGATTAGGACTGCTTTATAGTTTTTGTATAGTCGACGGCCGGTTTTCATGTTTGAGCGTGTAATTTACTGTGACAGAATTAATCACAGTAGGCAGAATTACGTACAAAAGCAAAAATCTTAAAAAGCGATTTATCCTCTTGTTTCTCATCTTTCTTTCTGTTTTCTTTTGTAAATCTGATCCAGACACAATAAGTTAAATTGTGGAAACAAAAAATAGCGATTCTTAATAAATTCGATTAGAAAAATGAGTTGGGAATTTAGACTGCATTATTAACTCTTAAAGGACTACGAGGTTTCGAAGTCCTTTAATAGTATGACATCCGTCCGTCGACTATATATTATTTTGTGTTTTACTCTTGCAAATAACTCTTTATCAAGAGCTGCGTCTCCAGTCATCTTTGGAAACTTTAGACAAGGCCGACCAGATTATTTTCGGAATCTCGCAAGGAAAACTATTAGTTTTCTTTGTTTTTACATTCTTTGTTATTAATCACTTAAATAGTATTTTAAGTAAGGGAGAAGCTAGTGAATTGCATGTTTTCGAATGTTTTAGTAAAGCGGAAGTTAGTCGCTATTTAACTGCAAAGCAGCAGCTTAGAAGGTCATATGCATGCTAGCTCAGTCTCGTTATTAATAACAAAAAATGTAAAAGCAAAGAAAAGTAAGAGTCTTCCTTATCAGAAACATATCATATATAGTCTCGTACTGGAATCTATACAATTCATGATACTACTGTTAGGACTGCTTTATACTTTTTGTGTTGTATATTGTTTCGTGTTTTAATAAACACTGGACTAGACGACCTCTTGCAAATAACTCTTTATAAAGAGCTGCGTCTCCAGTGGAGTATCCTGGAGAGACGAGGAGATATATAAAAATGAATGGTAATTCCGTAGATTGAGTGTCTTTTCTCACTAAAGGATTCTGGGCTAGAAACCTAGCCTTTGCTACAAACTATATAATGCTTCAATATATTTTGATGAATATAGCCATACGTCATAAAATTCTATTCGATGTTCCCGGAAGCTGCATAATATTTTTGTAATCCAATCCACCAAGGATGCGCTAGATATTATTTTGATATACAATTTCTTGCTGATTCCATTGCAAGATTTAGCCTCCAGCTGTGTGACTAAAAAAAAGTTAGACGGCCCGGGCTGAGGTCAACATTTTGGGAAAAATCTTCACCCAGCCGGCCGGCGTAGCAAGAGGCGGCAAATGTTCGTTACGGCCAACATTTCTTAACCAAGGGGGTAGTTTATTACAAAATTTTTGCAAGATTGGTGCAAAATATCAGCCAAAGTGATCACAAAAGAAGTTTCTACTATGTGCAAGGCCGTAGTTTTCTTTCATCGAATAGCTATCCTAAGCGAGGGGTCGTTTTGAAAAAAATGCTAGAAAACAATTTGCCGCTCCTTGGGGCATAATCTTCTCTGAGTAATAAATATGGATGTCGTTCTAGTTCTCAATTAGTAGTTTCCTTTTCTAACATATGGAAAAGCCCACCGGCTGGTTTATCTCACGAACGAGGTCTCCAGTGCGTTTCTATCATATGCTGTGCTTTAGTAAACATGAACCTATTAATAAAATTTTCCGCCCCCGCAGTCAGAACGGGCCAGCCCTGCCTGAGGTCAACATTTCTCTCGGCCCGGGCTGACCTACCCAAAATCGGCATTAGGACCGGGCAGGTCGTTGAAATTCCTGCCCTGCCGTACGTATCGGATCTAGCCCTTCAAAACAACTCATATTTTTTGAAAGATTGTCCTTGTGAATGTAATATATCATTCTTTCATGTTTCTTTGGAATTTATTAATCAAAAATGAAGAGCAGTAAAAAATTTTCCGAAATAGTTGATGTTTTTCACATTATGCTCGTAGAATAGGGCTTGTTTTTAATTATTTGCATCTTTTTCTAAAGGAAAAACACATTTTTGTCATCAAAATATTCAGCTAAAAACAATAAAAATACGATAAAATGAAAGAAAACTTAAATTTTGAGCGGAAATGTTGGTTCTTTTCTCGATTCGCATTAGCCGACGATTGGCATTAAAGACCTAGGGTTCCGGGGGTTTTACGACATGACTGTGGCCCGAATATATGAACCCCTGAATCAGAGTTGGGACGGACTGGGAATTTCAAGATGTCGATCGGCGGTGTTCGGAAAATTGTGGATACGGGCCGGCCCTTTCTTACCCCTGACCTAAACCGAACGTCAGAGATATTAAACCCGTGCCACAAGCTAGTTGGACCACCAGGGCACAAGATTATTAGAGAAACACCCTAAGTCCTTATACAGAGACGTCTATCCACTGAGATTCCCAATCCACAAAAACATTCTGGTTCGCTTAATTTGGTAATACCTTGTGCATATTGCATTGATAACTGACTATCTTTAACTATAATCTTTGAATTGATGTGCTTGAATCCAGGAACTTCTTTCTCATATGGAGAATGAAGTTCAACTCCGCGTAAATTTCGTTTCCCCAAATTACCCGAAACTCTCAATTCTATAAAATCCCCGTTCTAAGAGCCAAAAGGCCCTTTGTGTTGTTGAAATCTGTCTGATTTTCTTTTCTAAATTGTCTTTTTATTCTTTTAATTTAATTTCTTTAATGGAGCAGGGTAATGCGCAACGGGGCGCACCTCTGACCCAAACAGACTCCAAAAATCGGATACTTAAATATTTATGGAGCCTGCAGGGGCAGCAGTGACTACGCGGATTTAAAAGTTACGCACCATTGCGAACACAAATATTATTTAGGTTTTATATTTTTGTAGGAGAAAGTATTTTAGTTTTGTACTTATTATTATAACCCGCTCAAATATTTTAAAAACTGGACCACCCAAGCCCTTGATCTTTATCGATTGCGTACGTTTATATAGTCTGTATCAATATAGTCAGATTCAAAAGTAATACCACCTGAGTATTTCGTCATTTTTAACACTGCGCCTGCTGGCATTCTAAGCGCGCAATATCAGCAGATTGCAAACTTGCTTTCGCAATGCCTTACTCAGACAAATTGTTGCAACACTCCTGCAAACCCAATTTTATTAACATGGCGGACTTTCTTTTGAATCCGACTATTGCTAGGTTTCCATAGCAATATCCTGAAAAGCGCGGTGTTAAAAATCAGTGTACTTTTGAAGGAAAGCTTCTTAGTCAACAATTGTTCCATTTATTTTTATAGCACCTTTGCTCCTTGAGATATAAACCTTGCTTTTCATACAGACTATATATAATTGTCCTTTCAAACTTATTTTTCTTAGTACTTTTTCTGTGTTTTTTCAGTAAAGTAATAAATCTGTGTCTTTTTGTATTGGTTAAGTTGCGTGTAATCGCCGGCTCTTAAACTCGAATTATAAATCGAAAAAGGAAGTAGTTTAGGAATAGCAAGAGGGCTATATGAACCAAAACCAAAAATAACAATCACAAAAAAGTCTTTTATTTTAGTATATATGTTATATATGGCAATAACAATATAGTCCTTTTTAATACCTAAGCCGGTGGGGCCAGGGCTCAAAAAGAACCTGCTTTTTTCCAAAAATGTTCGGCTGGCCCTTTGACATTCCCATCAAAATGTCTTGTGCCACACAAAAGTTCGCATAGCCGACACTTTTTTCAGTTTGCGAATGGAATGAAAAAGACAGTTCTATGTGTACGAAAAATTACGATCATGTATAGTTGGCGGCCAAGGTTTATGGAAGGGTATACGGTACGAACTGCAAATTTTATTGGAGCGCGGACGAGCAATGGCGTGCGAAAACGAAGACTAGTCAATTATGCAATGTACAGTACCAGATCTAACTTACTTTTCCTTAATAATCAATTTATATTAGTGAATATAACTAATTTGCACGTTTTAAATGAAGCACTCAGACCTTTAAATTGAATTTAGTTTGTCCGTCGACTATACGCAAATTTTGAGAAGGAAAAGTTCATTGTTTTTTATTAATCTGCGTTTTCTAACCATTTTTTTGTAGTTCAACGGGATTGATAATTAATTTGAATGGCCAGCAATTGTAAACTAAACCAATGAAAGTTACCTAAACTCTTTGAAAGTTATTTTCATGGAAAAAGAATTTTTTTTTATAGAATGCAGTTGAAGCTGGAGTTACTGCTTTTTTATATCTGTACTTGCTTAGTTGGATATGCTAGAATTAGACTAAGAATGTCTGGAAAGACTTCTATAAGCTATTTAATACGTTAAGAAGTATTTTAAAAAGTATAAAAGTATTTTACGTCCTGCATCTCTCGTATTGCCATAACAGTAGATTTCTTAGTGGAAGGGCTTCGGCCCTTCATTTCGGAATGGGATAAATAAGCTGTTTGTTTCATAAGTCTTCTGCAGCTACCGGAAGTCGAACCCACAGAGGTTTACAAAATGCAGTATATACAACTTTAGAACTAACTGTAAAATAAATGTACTTTTGAAGAAAAGCCTCCCAATACACCGATATTCCAGTCATTTTATTTAATATACATTTATGATCCCATATACTGCGTTGGAAGCCTGGCTCTTGCAAAACACTATATCTAAAAACTCTTCCAAGAATAGAACTCATAATTCTTAGAATTGACTTTACTAATTGCAATTTTTAATTAGGATAATTTACCCAAAACTTTGAGATTCTTTCGCAAGCTCTTATATATAATCTAGAAACCTTTTCTGAACACACGAGCTAATAAACTAATCAATGGGTACAAAAAAGTGTTCACTGTTCACTTTCTTCACAGAAAACGAACTTCACATCAACTTCAATTATTGTTTTAACAGTCGTTTTGAAATATAAACTCCAGCTTCGCTCAGAGCTGTTAAACCGGCCGGGCCGTGCCGGGCAGACAGCCGTCTATTGTCAATAAGGTAAATGATGATCCATTGCTATGGATTCGAATCCACCCCGAAAAATTATGTTTTGTAATATTCCAATGAGTTCCCTCTGCTACTAAATCGCTATTTCAAAAGAAAACTTCAAAAAGATACCCAAATTTTACTTATTAATTCCTGATAAACCAGGGTCTCTGCACTTCCTAGCCTACAACGGCCCGGCCCGGCCGAGGTCCAAAAAAGCAAGCCGGGCCTGGCTGCGGGGTCTAAATTTATTACTGAAAGTTTGTTTAATTTAATTTCTCTAGAATATAATGCCCCGCTACCAGTTCTGACACCAATGTTTGAACTCGAAAAATCCCAGCGTGACCCGGCCCCAACCATCTTCTTTAAGTTTAATTAGTTCAATTGTAAATTCCATCATTTCTATTTTCTTTCTATACTTTGCTCGTTCTTTATAGTTTTTCGTCATATTCATTAAAATGTTCATTTGATTTTTCTACTGTAATTGATATTCTCGTAATATAATATGAATTTCCGTGTAAAATGAGATATTCTCTATCTTTTCCCTCTGTCCATTATAGTTTGACACTTTTCATATATTTAAATTTTGTTAAAATTAAAAAGTGAATTTTCATTTAAGAAAAATGAAACTTCGCCTGAAAAGAAATACGAATAAACCGCTTACAACAACGGATATTGTGCATAAGGTAATAGTAAACGGAAGGTTCGGAAAGCACTGCATAAGCCAAGACAGAATTTGGTCCCATATACTAATGGTATGATAAAAAGAGTTAGTTAAAAAGTTCGAGGACAGGCCTTTATATATCTATTTGCATGGTAACAACAAAGTGTTCTTTGTATGCAAATTAACACAACAGCTGGCTATGACCGTCGTGTTCTACCCAAACCCATAAATGTATATTAGAGTTCACGGCTCGCCAACGGATACAGATGTGTTAAAGGACTGAGCTCTCATTATTAATTCAAAAATTATTTTTCTCTGGAAAGCTTCAACCGAATCATACGATAAACGCAGTTGCACAGATTGAGCTATTGCCTTTCCAATGATATATAAATTAAAATGAATTGCTTAACAAAATATGCCAGGGTATGAGCATAACGACTTCACCATTTGAATTTGATCTGTCCCGTTTCCTTAGGGCGCGACGAGCCGTGAGTTAAGCGTACGGGTTCAATTTATGTTAGCCGTGGATTTGGCAAAAACAGGATTTCGGGTTTTGGAACCAAACTTAAACTCGAGTTTTTAGCTGCTCAATTCTAATCAATACCATACAGAAGCGATGGGAAGATGCTGGCCTAGGCCAAGACCACCAGGCTTGGCAAAGTGGTCGAAAATACAACTAACACAAGTTAATATCTCATTTTAGAAAAAACTACCATAGATTTTAATAGATTGCTTAACAATCACAACACAATCCCAGTTAAGGTTATAATTCTAGTCCACAACCTAGGCAAACTATTGTTTTCATCTTTTTAGCAACCGCTATCATTTTAGGCGACGCCACTGTTCGTTCACATTTTAATGATTGTCTTAGTTGGTTTATATGCAGTATTTGGAGCAGTTGTAATGAAGAAATTAGAAAGTAAAGGAATAGAAGAAGTTAGAGAATTAATAGAGAAAAGACATATGGAAAGTAATGTTGGTGAGTTGGATAAACTAGTTAGAACTTATAATTATTGTTCTCTTGTTAGAAGGAATATTAGCTCATTAATTAGATTCATTTGGTTAACGAAATGCGCAGGTTCCAGTTCTTCAGGGCTGGGAATTTCACCGGCCGCCCTTGTCGGGGCCGACTTTTTGAGAAATCGGCCCAGGCCGGGCCAAAAATTTGAAAAACGGGCCGGCCTTTTTCCAGCCCCGATACTCGACACACATATGGATCATATGGAACACAAAAATAAGTTCCCATAAGAAAGATGTTTGTTAGCTTCGTTGTACCACTACCGCTTCGTTGATTGTAGTCAATCATTTCTAGCCAACGTGAATCAATAAATCGTGTGTACCAAAGATCTGTTGTTCTGATCTGAAACATGGTCTCAATACCAGTGGAGGTTATCCGGCCTAAATAAACCTAGATATTTACATTAGAAAATTCCATAAATATTACAGAAGATGAGATCTCTCGAGCATTAGAAGTCGGTCTGAGACATAAAAGACGTAGAAGACATAATGAAACGGAAATGGACCATTTCTTAAAGAAAATAGATACTAGGTAGTTTTATATAAATAATTATAAAATAACAACTTTTTAGTGTTTTGAACGAGAGAGAAAAACGAGCAGCTGCACAGATAATGAGATCGCGTAGATGTGTTATTCAGGCTATTCAGGTTGGTTTCAGTTATTAACGATTCACTGAATGAGTAAGGTGCCCAGCGTCTTCCCTGTAACCGTACCATAGAAACGCCCTGGTGGGTGCCTGGGCAGTTTTTAGCCTACCCGGGCAACAATCCTAAACGCACCCAACTTAGCGTTTCTATAAGCCACTGGAGAGCAGCGTTGTTAAATGAAAACAAAAAGAAATTCAGTGAATTGGGAAGGCATATTCAGGTTTTTGTAATACCGCTTCTCACTAAGATACTTCGCTAGGATCCTGGCTCATAAACACACCTAACACTCATCATTTAATGTGGAAAACGTCTCTTCTTGGAGTCTAATTAATTTGTGAAATTATATATTTTTGTTCCAAAAGAGCTTTCTGACAATAAGTGAATACATTCCCATAGAGAAAGAACACGGTACTAGCAGACCTGTCAGGCATTATCCGGCACCCTTCAAAATTTCAAGGCATTGAAGACAAAAAAAGCGTGTCTCAGCTTATAAGTGCTGTCCGGGTTGGGCCTGGGCTTTGCAGAGCTGGTTATGCGGCCGGCCTGAAATTTTGGAGGCCAGGCCCGGCCGACAAGCTCTGGCTTTGCCCGCTGTTATCTCTTAAGGCAGTCCGTTGAAAGATCTTTGTAATAGCGAAGTCTCCAGTATATCCTAATTACTCCCAATAAACCGCTCTCTGCAAGCTCTTTGATGTTGCATCCACTACCTTTTGCATAAACAACTTTCATAAATTGTTTCTATAAATTATTCATAAAACTCTGGGAAATACTCTTTTAGTTTAAAGGAGCTGAAGATTGAAAGATGGAAATTACAAAAGAACCAAAAAAAAGAAGCCATTATTAAATAATGAATTTAAACAGGGATATACCGGGCCGGCCCTTTAATGACGTCACTTTTCAAACCACTAATCCAGACCGCATTTTAGAATATTTCTGAAGTTGAACGAAGCCAGTTCATTCTCAACTTTTAAATAGTCCTAAAAACTTTGGAATATTGCGCTCGGTTGCAAACTCTTTTATTTTCAGCGTCACGCCTCTTCTTCCTGTAAGTCTTCTGGTGTTCTAAGCGATAATTTAGTAAAGGAATTAGATGGATGTTATCATGTGGCTGTAGATCATAATACACATACTAATGATCTATTA
Source organism: Phasmarhabditis papillosa (assembly GCA_034691345.1). Classification (NCBI taxonomy): domain Eukaryota; kingdom Metazoa; phylum Nematoda; class Chromadorea; order Rhabditida; family Rhabditidae; genus Pellioditis; species Pellioditis papillosa. Next base: position 11,963 of record JAQGAV010001318.1, read on the forward strand.
TTTACTAATAGTCAAGAACAAGTGGAGACAGGTTAGTTAGAATATTAGACGACATATTATAATCGGCGGACAAACGATAAGCAAGTTAAAGGTCTGACTGCTCAATTTAAAACGCCCTAATTAGATATATTCAGTAATATAAATTAGTTGTTTAAGAAAAATAAGTTAGATGTGGTGTTATTATTTACATACATCATTGACAAATCAGCGTTTGCTCAGCTCAGTCGCGCTCCAATAAAATTTGCTGTTCGTACCGTATACCCTTGCATAAACCTTGGCCGCCTACCATAGCTGGGGAAAACCCGTTCAAAAAAAATTCTGCGCGATTTCATCAAAATGACATTATTTTGGTGCACCTGTGAATAATCATTACATGGATACTTTTATCACAAAATGTGTGTAATTTTAAAAAGGGGAAATTTGATTTAGCGCCATATTTCGGGACCATCAGGCAACCTTATTTATATTTCAGTTTCGTTGGTCTCGGAAGAAGCTGAAGAATGGTCTTTTACGGATTCGCTACTATTCGCTTTTACTGTCATAACAACCATAGGTTTGTACTAGACCCTAAGGAATCGGATCGTAACAAGTGCGCACTATCAAAATGGGCTGGGCACTGTTCCGGCCAGTTCGCGAATAATACGAACTACTATGGAATATATCGAATATTCTATATTCATTTTAGGTTACGGTAACGTCGCCCCACGCACCTTCTCCGGTCGTTTATTCGTTATTGGATACGGTCTAATTGGTATTCCTTTTACTTTGTTGGCGATTGCTGATTTGGGCAAATTTCTGTCTGAAATTCTCTTGAGAGGAACGAAGACATTAAATAGATGGTGGATGTAAGTTATATTTTTGATCAGACCGCAAAGCGGGCCTAGCGAACCGAACCGGGCACTTTTTAGCAGAGCTGGTTATCCGGCCCGCCCGGCCCGCCATGACCTCCAAAGTTTCAGTGCGGGCCGGATAACCAGCTCTGCTTTTGAGTAGTCTCTTTGAGAGAAAGAAAGTTGTAAATTATTTATTGCCTCCGGAGTTCGGAGCACTTGTACACGAAAACAGACTAGATGGATAGAACTCTGTTGAACTCATATTAGTCCGGTTAGGTTCTGAAAGATTAATTGCGTATGTAGTTGGCGGCCATGGCTTATGCAAGGGTACACGGTACGAACTGCAAATTTTATTATAGCGCATGCGAGCAAAGTCGCGCGAAAACGCGGACTAGTCAATGATGTAATGTACAACATCACATCTAGCTTATTTTTCAAAAACAATTAATTTATATTAGTGAATATAACTGTTTTGCTCGTTTTAATGTGAGCAGTCAGACTATAAATTGAATATGGTTTGTCCGCCGACTGTAGTCCGTATCATGCGCTATTTTTACAGCGCAGTTTTCTGGAGAGAGGCGGTGTAATATATAACGAGTGTACCTTTGAAGCAAAAGCTTCAAATCCACCAATTCTGCATTCATTTATATATATATATCATTGCCGCTGTTTAGGTTACTGCAGTGGAATCCTAGGCATAGTAACATAATATAGCAACTGTATTTGATGAAGCCATAATAGGTTTTTGAATGCACAGAATAACCTATGCCCTTCCTAGTATTTAAATTAGTCTAGAAGCATTTTTTCCGAGTTTCTTGGTACCGGTTGAACGGGTGAATCCCCTACTGAATCCCTTACCGTTTTAGGGACATGTACCCAAATACAGAACTGTTTATCCAAAACGACGGTTAAGGAGTGGGGATAGGCCCAATATGTTATATTTTCCGAATATTTTAATACAAAGAGCCTTTTGTGAAAAAAGTAGCCAGAAACTGCCGTGCTAGGATATTTCAAAGTACTCCTTTTCAATCAATACTCCTACTTTTTAGATTTTTGAAGAACGAAATCCACGCTCGACAGAAACTGAAATCCTATGAAAAAGGAAAAACGAAAAGCAATGGGTCCTGTAACGGGAAAATGTTAGAAAAAAGCACAAGTCTAGAGGATATTGTGTCTATTGAAGAAGGTGTAAAGGTAGGTTAGGAATAAGAAATAGTCCTTTAAGAGAAAGAAAGAAACAAGAGTCCTTTAAAAACAGGGGTGGGCCTTTTTCCAGCTTCGCTTAAAAGGTGGATAACAACAAGAGTCCTTTAAAGGATGGGAAAAACATTGCCGGTAGATGTTAGATCGACTATTTAATCAGAAAAAATGATAATGGGAAGCCTCAGTTATATGTTTATGTACATTCCGCCCGTTTAGAATCCTGAATGAAGGTCATTCAAAGGACTAGTTGCGGAATGATCCAGTGGTGGAAATAGACCGGCCCGTGGTCTAAAATATTTGTCGGGGCGGCCCAAAATGAAAATCACTGCTGGTGGTATCCGAACGGGTTCGAGCGGAGCCTATCTCCAAACACCGTTGGCTCTACGCGGAGCTAAGTGTGCAAACAGTATTTGATTACCTTAATTCTATAAATACAAAATATAAATATTTATTTTAGAAAGAAGATAAAAAAGAAGAAGAAAGTGATGAATTAGATGGATATCAAGCACTTTCTTTATTTGTTCTTTTTATTATTTATATTGCGTTAGGTTAGTTAATAAATAACAAGTTTAGCAATCATTTGTAATCGTATTCGACTACAAACAATGTTATACAGTTAAGAACAGAATCAGTGTCCCAGTTTTATAAATGATGAATGAACCCATCATCCGAAAAATTCCAGACCTTTAATTTTGAGTGTCACCCTAGTTTTACACGTGTAATTACGTTTACCTTAATTTTATTACAGGTGGTATTATGCTTTCTTCTTATGAACCTGATATGGATTTCTTTAAAGCTGTATATTTTAACTTTGTTACGCTTACTTCAATTGGACTAGGAGATATTGTGCCGAGAAGGTTAGCCAGTCTTCTTATATTCTATAGTTAGCGCCGAGAGTAATAATGGAGTGTCACTTGCGTATTTATTGAATTTTTAACACCGAACCTGCAGGCAAATTGCACGCGCGTACTGCAAAGTACAATGGTGAACAGAGTGTAGTGGCCAGATGCTGGCGCGGTTCTCATACAAGGTGCTCAGACGAGCGTTGAATTATTTACACTCCACCATTACTCTTGGCGCAGACTATATATTCTGTTTTCCCTAAAAACCTAGACATGATTTCATTCAGAAAGGTTTAACTTACCTTAACTTCAATTTTTAAAAAACAATATTTTGCAACACCGCACACGAAGAAGGAGGGAAGGCCAGTCTTTGAGTGCGCGAAACATGGAATAAGTAAGCTGCTGGTTTCACAAGCATTCTGCAGCTACGGGGAGTGGAACCCACAGCATCAAGCAAATCATCGCGGCTTTAGAAACCGCCGCTCTAACCACTAGGCTAAAGCACCTAAAAACCTCTTTTGAAAAACCACCAGACTTTAAATGTAGAACATTTTTTCTGCAAATTTCTTTAAACAGAGTTCTGTGCGATATCATATTTTGCCTGACTCCGCCCATTTTTCGTTTATCGGATATAAATAAGCTGAAAAATTGTATGCCGATTCCCAAATCTAATGATTTAGAAGGGTGTTACAATTATGGCTGTATTTAAAAAAACGAACAATTTCCACCAGAAAGGCTTGTTATCGTGCCACCCTGCGTTTACGCGAGCCAAGTGCCCGACTCGGGCCAAGCAAACTGCTATCGACACTCCTTAAATGATGAATTTTACGGAAAACGGAAGCTTGCGAAAGCTAATCGATATATAGAAACCGCCCAAGTTGTATTTTTCCTGACTAGAAGAATAAGTATATTTCTCTTCTTAAATATGATCTTTTCAGCGAGACCTATATGATCTTAACAATAGTCTATATCGCCATAGGTCTAGCCCTAACTACAATTGCTATAGAAATAGCAGCAGATTCATTAAAGAAACTACATTATTATGGTAGAAAGATCGAGAATGTAGGCAATGTTGCTATATGGTTCGGAGGAAAAAAGTAAGTTATCTATCTCCAACGGTATCAAGCAAGAGCTAGGTATATATGATATTCCGATATATAATATATCGGAATATCCTGTAGAAGGCGGTGATATAGTCTACCTCAAGACCTAGGTTTGTAGCGCGGTATCACGTGCGAGGTGCAGTGTTATAAAAATGAATATGAAATCGTTCGACGTGGTGCGTTTTCTCCAAAACGTACATTTATTTTTTTATAAAACGGCGCTCCACTCGTGATACCGCGTTGGAAGCATAGCTCTACAGTTATATATAACAATGTAGTATAACGGCGATCCTAATCTAAACTTAAAGGTTTGGAAAATTTCTAGCAATTCTGCTAATTATTTTCTTTTAGGATTTCCATGAAAGCTCTTGTTAAAAACCTCGGCGACCAATTTAATCTGCCAACAACAATAATGAAAGACTTAGACTTGGATAATTTTGTGGAACAAGCTATAAAAGTAGAAGAAGGAGAAATTGCCACTCTGAGGGTAAGAGATTAATTTAGAGAATCCAGCTCATCTAGCGGGCCGGGCCCGGTCCCAGGGAAAAGGTGGCGTCTTAATCCGCTCAGTCCAGTCCGTAGGATATACTCGGAGGACAGACGAAATGCAAGTTGAAGGCCTCTCAATATACAACGCGTAAACAGTTATATTTACTCTCTATAAATTAATTGTCTTTGAAAAATAAGTTAGATGTGGTGTTGTACATTGCATACATCATTGACAGTACGCGGGCCCGTGCAGCGTCCGAGACCTAAGGTTTGCTGACCCCAGCCTGATTACAAGAATTCTGAAACATTGCAATTATATCTACAAAATATTAATTGTTCATCGATTTTGCGAAACACGAGATCGCCAATGGGCGGAGCTAAGATATGATGCTTACGTAAGGTACAATAGTCTCAGTTAATCAATTCTTTACAGCCTCCTCCATTCGAACCTGATGATATAGAGGATGTTTATGTGGAAGATGAGCCAGCAGGTAAACAATATTAAAGGACTGTGAGAGTACTCTACTGAGTATTCAACGAATAATGAACATCTTGATTTTGACTAAGATAGGCAGCATCATTAATTTGTTAAAGGCGCCGAGAGTGAGGTACCCTCACGGAAAAGAACTATACTGTAGTTTAGGATAAAACTACAGTATAGTTCTTTTCCGTTTGAACGGCAATATTTAATCAACATTGCAATATTTTTGGGCAGAAAGGTGGCAACATTTCATGAAACTTCACTGGCTCGTTGCCAAATATAGACACGGCGCGGACGCGAGCGTGCAAAGTGGCCCGGGCAGCAATCCACCACTGCTCGGGCAGCTAAAAACGCCCGGGCGTTTCTATGGTACGGCCACAGATTGCAAGCTCATAAATACACATAAACTGTCTTACAGCAACTCAATATTATCATATAAAAAATAGTTTTTATAACCTATTTAAAATTGTATTTTCTCACAAAACCCGCACTGTTTTCTAGTATTTAGCACAAGTTTGTTGTTTTTGTAGATGTTTGGCAGAGTGATCCAACACCTCCACCTACGCCTCCACCAGTTGTTAGAACACCACCCCGACAACCGACTCCGCCCCCTCCGAGGGAACCGACCCCGGAGCCGGAGCCTGAACCGGAGCCTGAACCGGAGCCGGAGCCACCCAGAGAGCCCACGCCGGAGCCGGAACCTGAGGCGGAACCAGAAAAAGAACCTACACCCGAACTTAGTCCCGGTATGATATGAAGTGTTTAGATTCACTAATGAAGTGTATAGTTTAAGTAGTTTAAAAAAGAGAAAATACAGTTAATTATATACGGCTGCAAAATCTAGATTTCCAGCAAGGTATTCCTGGGAAACCACGTTGTTGAATAGAAAATCGTTATAGTCTATAACAAAAAAATAGCTCAGAGCGTGGTTGTACACAGGCTTCTACAATTGCGTATTTGTCTTTTTCTGGCAATGATACAAAATAAAACTAGTGCAATAATATTTTTCTGACAACAAACAAAACATTGCGTATCTAACCATATAATGGAAGCTTAATTTTGCTACAGATCTAGCGATTTTTTAAACTTTAAACAACACCACGCACTGCAGTCGTTGTTTTGTTATGGACTATAGATTCGAAGATTTTTCTTCATAAGAACCTACCTTCTTTTAAAGCTAACGTCGACTTCATTCCGGATTCTGAGCTGCAAACCTAATTCTTATGACTTACTATGATAGAATATATGTTTGATTTGCGATCCTTGTATGTTACAAACAATCCAAAAACTATGCCAAGTTTTGTCAAAAGGTTACAATATATAAACGACTAGTTATCTTTTCCTTGAACAAGCATCTATAGCCCATCTCAAGACATATGTTTCCAGCGCGGTATCACAAGCCTGGCGCAGTGTTATAAACAATGAATGTAAAATCGGTCGACGTGGTGAGTTTGCTCCAAACGTACATTCATATTTGATAACACTGCGCCCCGCTTGTTATACCGCTGTGGAAGCCTAGGTCGTTAGAAGGACTATTTGTTCATTTTATATTATTGATTACTATAAAATACTGTCTCTTTTGAGCAGCTACCGTTTCAAATAATTCACTTTTAAACTTCCAGTTCCAACTCCCGAACCTCCTAGAGAACCGACTCCAGAACCATCTCCAGAACCAGTAAAGGAGCCAACACCGCCTCCTCCACCGAGGACGCCTACTCCGGAACCCGAACCGGAGCCAGAGCCGGAGCCACCAAAGGTAATTCCTTATGTTAAACATTAAGCATATTTCAACCAAATCTTAATTAATTAATCAGCATATATGTTGGGTATTTAGTGAATTCCTGCAGGAAAGTGAGTAAATAATAACATTTTCATTATCCCAGTAGAGTCTTTATGAAGTCTTTATGGAGAGAAGCGGTGTTGTATAACAATGAATGTACTTTTGAAGAAAAGGCTACCAATCCACCGATATTCCATTTATTTTATTTAACACAGCCTCTCACCCAGAAAACCGCTAGTAAACCTATATTATATAAGAAACTCACGAAACTAATTTATTGTTTTCAGGAGCCTACTCCACAACCTCCACAGAAACGTTAGTTTTCATTTAAATGCAGCATTGTTCACTCAAATAAGTAAAGTTATAAATTTTAATCTGGACTGGGTATAGCTAGGATATTTGACATTTATGGTCGGTCCCAGAAAATGCCGGGCCTTCTTCAGCCATCCCTGAGTATAGCCATTCATTACGGAACAATCTCGGTTTCGATTATAAGTTCTGGTGTATATTAAATTAATGAAATTGACTATATTTATTAACTTGAGATCGACTCTGTGATATCGTATTTGGAATGGGCCGGCCTTTTCCCAGCCCGGCTTGAGATCATCAATAATTTTTAAAATAATTTTCCTTTTTTAGCCCGCCAACTGACGGCTGCCGAAATAGCAGCACAACGAAGACGAGCATATAGTGAAGAGGCCTGGAAGCGATACCAGGAATACCAAAAGGTTAGATAAGCAGGGTGAAGGATTACGGTAGATTAGGTTCTCCCGTATTTTATCAGCGGTCTTGTTTTCAGTCTATAGTAAAATATGCTACGTTCTAAAAATTAACATTTTTTTATGATTTCGACAATTAATACATCTTTCATGAAATTAAAGGCGATAGACTTTCAAAAAAAAGTTTATAGTATTTTTAAAAAGAGGCAGCATTTTACTATAGAACAAAACCATTAAGTTTCTTATATCATGACTTGTAACTATAATCCGGGCCAATGCTTATGCAAGGGTATACGGTACGAACTGCAAATTTAATTGGAGCGCGGCCGAGCAATGGCGCTCGAAAACGCTGACTAGTCAATGATGCAATGTACAATACCACATCTATCTTATGTTTCCAAACAATTAATTCTGAATAAAACTATTGTGCTAGTATTAAATTGAACAGTCAGACCTTTAAATTGTATGTGTTTGTCCGCCGACTACATACTACTGACTAAAGACGGTTCTGAGGAGGGGTATAACACATAATTGTGCTAAACTTCTTCTTTTCTTAACAATTTTATTTCAGCAATGGAAAAAGTTCCGTCAGACTCAAAAGGGCGGCAATGGCTCTGGTACTGGAGGTACCGGTAGCTCCAACAGATCCGGACCGACTTCGGCCAGTTCATCCAAGGCATCTACACAGCCAACAACACCAGAACATAAGTGAAGAAAGAGAAAAGACATATCTGAAAGAAGACGACGGGTTCTGTGATCTCAAATAAATATGTTTATTTAAAAATTGTTTATTCAGTTTTATGAAATACAATATCACGGAGGTTGGACTGGCTGAGGACTTGCCTACCGACCCCCGGTTCTTGGCTAACTCGCTCGCAACCACTTCCCACTGTCTCCTCTAATGTTTTTCATATATCTTGTTCTTTTCAAAAGTTTATAAAAGTGTGATCCAGTAGACTGTAATTACAGTATCCCTTTCCCTTCAGAATCCAGTGGATAGTTAAGACTAGCCTCCTTGCTATAAAGTACGCAGTCACATATTCACCCGCGGTGTCAAATATTCACCCATGATAATCAGTTCTTTGCAATTCGAAGTTTCTTGTTTTTGATCATAAAATCAAACAGTTTGGCGCCAGTATCTTTGTTGTCGTCTGAGAATCTTGATTTCTGAATCAAACAAAGAACTGTTGACTATGTTTCGCTTACAATTTCAACGACACAGCTCTTCATAACAGCTAAAAATATTGGGATTTTGCTGTTATTTTTATTCTATATGGGTTACTGTAGACTACAAGCGGAAAGCACGAAAACGACTAATAGCTTTTTATTATTATTTTAGAATTGGATACTGTAATCTTTCATCGAATTTGTATGAACTTGTATTTCAAATAACAGAGCAGAGTTGTGTTGCAAACGCGTGCATCAGTAGTCAGATATATTTCTGTTTTTCAGTGATGTATTGCTTAAGAGGAGTAAAGTTACAGTAAAACAAGTTACTATTTTGTAAGGTCATCAGAGTTTAACTCTCATAGCAAACGAAGTAAGAAGTAATCATAATCGACCCAATGTCTTAATTTTTGTGGGGGGATAAATTTTATAACTTTGCCCCAGGCCCTCAATTGAAAATTAGTTGCTTACCTTTTTATTTCAGTTAGAAGCTATTATTAGACACAAATATGATTATGTTATTAGTTAATTTTTAACTAATATTTGAAAACAGTGTGAAAAAGATACCGTTGTGTTTTTGATATTTGAAGCAAAGTGTGAACACATTAGAGATGGGCTATGTGAGCGGTTAAAGAACTTCTTGCATGGTTTTCACCAATACTTGGCAATACTGTATGAAATAGAGGAATTGGTTTTTAGAAGATAAAAACATCAAAAGTTGACCTTTTTGCTAAATCCAAGCTAATTAATAGCATATAAAGACTAGGCGAAATAGAAAACGAAGTAATTTTTGAATAATCCTTTTTCAGCAAAAAGTTACCGTAGAAAATAAGTTGTTTGTCAATATTTATAGAGTTGTTAAAAAAAGTTATATTAGATGCAGTCAATTGTGTAGAACATCAGTTCAAAATCAACACGTTCGATATAAAATACTCGAATACCGTTTTTTTATATTGAAAATAATTTTTGTTATAATAATAAGTGATATTCGGCGAATTAACTGCCTTTATTCGCTGAATTCTATGGGCCCTGACACCATCAGGTCCTCCTTCCTAGGGCCGCACCAATGGCCGTGGAGAAGCTCGTTGCGGGCTACTGGTCAGACGGTAGCC